>VXBJ01002456.1:20086-41781 GCA_013400055.1 Nycticryphes semicollaris
CAAAGCATCTAATGTAGTAGTGAGCAGAGATGTGGAAAATAAACTGCTGTATTCTAATTATGTAACCTAATGTCATGGGTTAGCCTTGAATAGCTGCCTGACCCCCACCTGTGTAATTACTTCCCCTCCTCAAAAGGGTGGGGGAAGAAAATAAGATGAAAAAGCTCATGGGTTGAGATAGGCAAGGAGATTGCTTACCAACCACTGTCACAGGCAAAACAGATTTAAATTGGGGAAAATGAATTTAAATTATTGCCAATTAAAATAAACCAAAACCAAAAATTAAAGTAGAACTTTTTCCCACCATACTCCCAGCTTCAACTAGGCTCCATCTCTTTTCAATGCTTAATTATCTTCACATAGATTTTGCTTTCATTAGATCCAGTCATAACCTGCTTTTTCAATTTGTGGCCACTGCCTCTTGTTCTCCTACTATGCATTTCAGTAAAGGCAGTGTCAGTAACCTAGTAACCTTCTTTACACTTCTCATATCTATCAACCCCATGCCACTGTCTCAGATATATAGCATCTGAAATGGCACTAGACATCTATATTTCAGCAGCTGAACTGTGTTTGACTCCCTTTCTAATCAGTGGAAAGAAAGGGACACTTCTAGGAAAAAATCTTCCAACTGAAATGTGAACATTTACTTTAGGATGATATTCATTATGTCATCTTTCACAGCACAGTTCATCATATCCTAAATTCAATATCTATGGTTAGTTAATAAAGTCTTGGACCTCTCACAGGTAGTTCCCTGAATCTGCAGAATACAAATCAGACAATTCTGCAGCATTAACTTCCTCTTTGGACCCATGCCAAGGCTGTAAAGCTCAACACTTTAAAAAGGGCGATTGAAGGATTAGAACATCACAATAAACCTAATCTGCCAAACCTAGTAGGAACCTGAAAGTACAGCTAACATAGATTACAGACACATTAAGCCCTCAGGGGCTCTTTTTCTATCAAGGAGCCCCTTTCACAAAGATTTTCTTTCATTTGATTGTTGGCTGGCTTGTTTAATTTTGTTAAATTAAACCCCAGAATTATTACAGATTAAGGTTAATCCTTAGAAAAATAGTATTAGGTTACATTCCTATAGGCAAAATATACAAAGATCCATTAAAGGTTATATAAACAATGACATCTAGAGGAACCTTAGTAAGGTAATCAAGGCAAATAGAACATACAGAGCCGTCTGGTCTAAGACTGACAAAGGAGAACCACAAATTTATTGCCTCTGATGTGAGTCTCCATAGGATTAGTCAACCAAAAAGATTCTCTTCCTATATCTTCTTGAAGACTAGGTGGAATATTGCCTTCCAGGGCTTCAGACTTATGGTATACAGGTGAAAGAACATTTTAGAATTGTGCGAAACTTGAAGATGGAACAGATAGTGAATAGCCTACAAGGCCAAAGTAGTAGCAACTACAGTGGAACAGTAAACCTCTGCAGTTCATATGTCCAGAAGACAGCCAAGTGGGAGACAGGGTATTCGGGGACCATCTACTGGGTACGTTCATAGATATGCTCCATATTGTGCGATTATATTCCCACAGCAGATTCCAACCTTTAACAGCTGGAAAGCAGGAACAGGATCAGGCCAACCATGCTGTTCCTGTTTGCCAAGTACTATGTATTTATAGTGGTGTAGGTAAGACACTGTCATTTGCCTCTGTTAACCAGTGCAGCCAGTAATGCGTGCATGTTTTTTGTTCATCCATACCTGTCTACTGGGGATATGTGATCAATGTTGCACTTGTTGAACTTGAAGACATGGGTGGAGCAACTTTACATCTGCAAGGCTACCACATCCAGAAATCTAACCTGGAGTTTCAAAGTGACTATCCTGCCAGTTATAGAAGGACAAAAGCTTTTTCAGTAAGAGAATTTATATGCATACTAACATCCTTTCATCAAGCTTAAATGTTAGTGCTTTGCTTCACTTAATCTTAACTAGAGAACAGTAGCACTTCAGGAACAATACTTCCTGTTTCTTTGTTCTGAAACTATGAATAAAGACAGGGACATTGCAGACACCTGAAGAGATTTTCTAGCTCCTGATGCCTTTGACTCATCAAAATCATAACAGAGAGTGGGTTGCTCATGTAAAAAAAAAGCAATTTCTGTAAGAGGGAATTGATTTAATAAGTTACATTTAAAATGTACATTCCATGAAAATCTCACAGAATATATTTTTACTGAATGGGCTGCCCAGGGAAGTGGTTGAGGCACCATCCCTGGAGATATTCAAAAGATGGGTTGACCTAGTGTTTAGTGACATGGTTTATTGATTTTTTTTTTTATTTTTTTTTTTTTTTTATCAGAGATAGGTTGATGGTTGGACTAGATAATCATAAAGGTCCCTGACAACCTAGACAATTCTATGATTCTGTAACTGCCCTATTTCTTTCTTCTTCTATAACTGCATATCTCAGTGCTGACACATCCATTAAGACACATTTATAATATAAATAACTGGACATTTATTCCATGATTGCTTTTTCTCCCCCCTTACAGACATCCCCCATTTCCCATACGCACAAAAGTTGAAGAATTTTTGTATTGCCAGTTAAAATGTCTGTAATGCATGAAAGGGCTCAATGAAACTATGTTTGTCCATGTCTAACAAAGCTTGGCCGGATAGTATAAAACAATAATATGTTTAACTTGCTGTATGACACAGTTAAACAAAATTTATTTTGAGTATGTAGCTGGTCAAAATGTATTTCTTCTGCATAAGAACATTTGTCTTACAGTGCATTCAGGTTCTTTCGATTGATTGCTACTAAAAAAGCTTTCTTGCACATGATGTCCTGTGTAAAAGGACAGCTTATCTGAATTTG
This sequence comes from Nycticryphes semicollaris, assembly GCA_013400055.1. NCBI lineage: Eukaryota > Metazoa > Chordata > Aves > Charadriiformes > Rostratulidae > Nycticryphes > Nycticryphes semicollaris. The sequence goes on from VXBJ01002456.1 coordinate 22,934, forward strand.
TAATATTTGACCTGGGTCTGAGACAAAGCATTTAAGATAAACAATACTTAGTTGAAATATCAGGCATATTTCAATTAATTTCAATTGATTCTTTTTAAAAGCTAAGGAAAAAAATACCCTAAATTTTGCTATGTAAGTTTTATATTTTGAAATACATAGTTTTTAAGAAAGATACATCTATTTTTCAGGTCCAAGAAAGCCCTCAGATATCTGTTGTCCAAGCACAGGAACCAAGGAGAAAGAAAAAAAAAAAAAGTATTTGCTTGTTTTTGAAAGTGCTTTGAAAACTACATAATTTGTTATAACAATGGTGTATCACCTTTTACACTGTCAAGTAATGTAGTGCTTGCAATTCTGCTTCTTAAGGCCTGCCTGTGAGATGCTGGATAGCTTTTTTACTGTAAAAGAATAATTTTCAATTTTCTATGTCCCTCTCAGCTATCACAGTTTTCCTGAGTGCTGTTGAGATTCATTGAGAAATTTTACAAAATAAAGCTATGTAAAGTAATAAGGAAAAATTAATTGTCATGTTGAACTCTTTGTTCATTTTAAACACAAAATATTAAAGTGGTGACTGCATGAGCATTGATAAATTAATTTTGTGATTTTTTTTTTCTTTCTTGTTTTTAGATCAGAATTTGAATACGTGAGCATCTTCATTTTGGATGTTGGCTGGGTATTCAGAGAATAAATGTGAGGTACTTCTTGTTTCTTGCTTGAGCTGGCCACACCATTTTTGTAACAGCATTCACTATATTTTAAGATCAGATTTCACAGGATAACTACACGCATAGTGAATTATCCAGCTCATTTACATCCTTTTAAGTTTATTCCTAATATTTTTCTGTTGTCAGATTTGTCAGCAGTTACAGTCATTGTTGTAGCCATAATGGTATAACTGTAGAGAGCAATTCTCTCTTAATGAACAATTATTAAATTTTGGTGAGATATGGGTCTTCCCAAACTGTCTGGTTAATTGTTGCATCCCCTGACATTCTAGTTGAGAAAGAGAACAGTGACATTAACAAAAAAAGATACAGCCAAGCATGCAATAGTTCAGTTACCCCCAAAGAAACTGACCATGCTGAAATTAGTTCTATCCATGTACAATCCAGTATCTTACATTCTACTTTTTAACATGGTCATAAAGAAGAGAATTAACTGAAACCTTCAAGCTCTTTTAATGGAAAAGAAATAGTGTACCTTATATGAGTCTAAGACTAGTGTGGATTTGTGGATGTCAACTTGAAATAGTATTAGTAAGCTGCATGCTCATTGATTTATGTCAGCGAATTTAGGAAAGGTATTCATTCTAATCTTTCTGAATCTCTCCAAACAGCTAAGCATTATAAATCATAAACTAGCATGGGTGACACAGCAGGAAAACAGAGTGGTGAATGTTTTCACTTTTCAGAGAAACATTTGATAAGTTCTAATGGAATGCATGCTCCTACTAAAAACATTTTAACTTTGATGCTACTTAATATATACCTAATTAATTAATGAGGTAACAGAACAGAGATCTAACTTCTAGACAACTGCATAAGACATAAAATTATGACTCTTTCTGGTTATAGCAAGCTACGTACACTTTTGCCACTAAACAGCATGTTCTGATATACTTAACTAGGAGTGTTAATGCTCATGGCGTTCTGATTTGTACTCTTGTCTTAACTACTGCCTGGCTAGATCATGATTAAAGGAAATGTAAGTATGCCAGAAGACAATATGTTTGAAAAAATTAAATAAAATTTAACTTTTACCCGGAACACACGTGAAGTATGAATTACTGGTTTTCCTCTAACTAGAGAACAGGATATGCTAGAAGAGGACAAGTCCCAAAATCAATTCAAGCTAAATGTTGTTTCTCTTTAATTGTACAAAAACCCCCAAATCAGTATTTTTTTAACAGAAAATAAGTTAGCAAGAAATAGTTTACATAAGGTGGTGTGAATACACAAGTCAGAATGTTGTAAACTGGCAGCTTCTATTGTTCACAAAATATGAGGTTCCCCTAAACAAGGTATAACTATAATGTACATGTTTTTTAATGTATAGTAACTACTAGGTTACAGTATTCCTACTTTATTAAGGATCCTATATCTCATATATTGTTAAACAATTATATGAACATTATTTAATGCAAGAAAAGAAGGTTAGTACTTCTTGGAGTTCTGTATCCAAGCACAACACATCTATCTTTCTGTTCCTCTTGTTTCTGATATACTTGAGTTGTAAGAGTAGTATATAAATTAGATCCATCTTGGAACCGCTTAACATTTTTAGTTTGTATGAACTCTTAAAACTGTTGTTTGCTTTCCTTTTTCCCCCTAACATTGTTAAAGCACAATTTGTTTGGTTTATTTAAATATACTTCTCTATGATATTTTTTAGTAAGTGTAGGTCAACGTCGAGGGTAATGAAACTCACAGCCAAAGGACTAAAGAAGTAAATAATTGGAACCTGACCAAATAGGTACATACAGGGATTTTATCATATTTATTCTCTGCTGTGTAAATATGATAGAGATATTAAAATAATTTAAAGATGTCCTCATCTTCAAGAAGCTCAGTAGTCTAGCCTTTAATTCTTAGGACTGAGTAAAGTGGCAAGGATAAATTAACTAGCAATCTGGGGTTGGGTTTTTTTTTGTTTGTTGTTATTGTTTGGTTTTGTAGTTTTTCTCCTTGACATAACACAGCATTATATGAAACCAGAAATTATTACTCATGTATGCAATGTCTTATTGGTTTTCATTATGGTGTATTAATTAATATGAAGACTCTAAGTAAATGAAAATCATAATTGAAAACTTTTCCACCTATCGTAGATCTTGTCTACTATGATATTTTAAAAAAAAAAAAAAAAAAAAGTATATGTCTCTAATTATTTAAAATCCAGCGCACAGTAGGAAGAGAACATAGATATTATATGTATGACAGAATTGGTGTGATTGTCAGCTACAGTAGTGATTGTGGCAAAGGAAGAGAAAGCAAATAAGTATAAGGGAAATCACAAAGGAAAAAAGAAAAAGAACTCCAGAGAAGATAAACTTATTCTAGCTTCTATATTGAAAAGTGTTTCTTTTAATCACTGATATCAAGAATAATATAAAGAATATGTACTGCCACAGGAGTATACTTCTGGCTTTGTAATCAACTAGGTTTTCTAATTGTATCTGTTTTCTTAAGTATCATCAATTTCATATCTACACACAGGCACACACACACACACATCCATCTTTACTCAACCAGGCAATGTATACTCATATATATTAGAAAATTTAATTTACAATATTTTCTGTTTCTATAAAAGTGGCATTGTACAGTGACTATGCCTTAAAGCAAGGCAAGGCATTTGCATCTAAGTAAACACAGTCGCACATATTCATTGAGCAGTTTTGAATTCTTAGACAAGAAGTATCAGAGAATAAGCAAGTAATTTTCTGCAGAAGGAAACCAATAAAATGGAATTGATGCAATTTAGTACGTCATGTTAGTGGAACAGCATATCAAGTTTCAGAAACAGAACTGCTTTCTACAGCTTTTATTATTGATTGTGTACCAGAACTAGATTTTTATGCGGCAAGGAAAACTGTCCTCTATACAACTGCAAGACTATTATTTAGGTTGGGTTCCATGAACATATACTCATGAAATTGGAGCGTGTCCAGAGGAGAGCCACCAAGCTGGTGAGGGGTCTGGAGAACAAGTCGTATGAGGAGAGGCTGAGGGAACTGGGCATGTTTAGTTTGGAGAAGAGGAGGCTGAGGGGAGACCTTATTGCCCTCTACAACTACCTGAAAGGAAACTGTAGAGAGGCAGGGATTGGCCTCTTCTCCCAAGGGAATAACGACAGGACCAGAGGAAATGGTNGTAAGTGCATGAATTCTAGTTCATCTATTCAGTAGATAAGTTACAGAAATATTTTCTATGAACTATGAACTTTTATTCTGTTTGTTGGGAGGCAAACAAGTGCCAAGAGATTGGGCCTACCTTGACATGTCATAACCAAAATAATAGATGCCTTATTATGGCTAGAAATCAGAATAACACAAGACTATGGAAAGGATTATACTCCTGTACTGGGCACTGGTGAGGTTTAGTTTTGGGACCCTCACTACAGGAAAAACACTGAGATGCTGGAGCAAGGGCAACAAAGATGATGAGAAGTCTGGTGCATAAGTCTTACGATGAGCGGCTGAGGGAATCGGGGTTTAGTTTGGAGAAGTTTATGCCAGTTGAGGTTTAGATTGCATTTTAGGACAAATTGCTTCACCAAAATGGTTATCAAACATTGGAACAGGGAAGTGATGGATTCTCCATTTAGGATGGGTAGACATGGTGCTTAACGATCTGTTTAGTGGTGGTTGATGTCTGGGCTCAATCATCTGAAAGGTTCCTTCCAACCTAGACAATTCTATGATTCTTCCAGAAGTATGCATTTTAGAAATCACTGAGGTCACTGACAAGAACAATTATTTTTACAATTATAATAATGAACTACCAGTCATGGCATTCCAATTTTAATGCCAGAGTGGTTAACTCACATTTTTGTCTATCAACAATAGCTTTGTCTGTTCAGCTAAATAACACAGAGCTAGTGGAAAAATTTAATTACCATATCAATGATATTTAATATTTTGAAGTGTTAGAAAGCTCCCTGGCAAATGTAGCCTGTGTGACTAAAGCTTCTGGGAAAGTGATTTAAAGGATAGACCTGGACAGGAGCTATTTCTAACACTGCACTACCCCACACAGTGCTGCTTCACTGTTACTATCACCTCTATATATTTATGACATAATCTAAAGAGATACAACACACCCCAAAAATTTCATGCTGTGTAAATCCCATTCTGGCAACACGAAACTTCGCTTTATCTCATAGACATTGAATTGGGAAAAAAGGCAAGTGTGTCAAACAAAGCTACATGTTAGAGCTGGAGAACACCAGAGCAGCCACAGGAAAGACCCAGAGCTTCATATAATTAATGTGACCAGAATGTCACATTTATGTGACATTTATGTGACCAGAACTTAATTTATGTCCGAAGAGCAGTGTCTGGCCCCATTTTATTTAGTAATATAGACATACTTGGTAAGAAGCTAGTTATGAACAACTAACATGTATGTTATTTAGTGTTGTATAGAAAAAATATAGTTTGCTGTACAGTAGAATTCAGTGTAAGGTACATTTCGTACTGAAATCCAGGAGACAGTCACTAAAGGGAAAAAAGTGTTTTACACCTCATCAAAATACAGGTTACTTAGCCATTTAAGTGCAGGCAACTGCACTTCCTGTACTAATAAAAAGATATTTTCTTTCCTAAAATGTAAGCCAACATCTACTTTAGCTAAGAAAGTGGTACTACTAACTTCAAGAAAAGGGGAGAAACAAGTTTTAGAGGAAAGACTAGATTTTTGTAACCTCCTAGAAGAGTTCAAAGGGGGTATTGGCTGTAAGAAATTAACAGACTCTTCCAAAAATAAATGGGAGAAAAGATATATGATTCAATTCTACATAAATGTGCACTCTGAGAAGTGATCCTGAATGTGTTCTGTGGTAGCAGCTTTTCAATAAAGACCCTCTCCTATGAATGATTTTATTGATATATATCAACAAATAGTTCAAACTGGGATATATAGATGGAAATCCCAACTGCTTCTTAGGAGAAACAAAGGAAATCATTAAGACAAAGAAGACTGAGAGTTATCTGATAAATACTTATTTCCTGTAAATTAAGCAGATTGTCTCTCATTTCTGCCCCACTTGTCTTTTATAAGTATTTATATTGGTAGTTTTGAGTGCTATTAATAAAGCATTATATCTACAAATTATCTTAATGTAGTTTGATTTTTTTTGTGATTCATCAACCCTAATGATAATATGATATTCTACTTTTCATAAGAGTATATTGACACTGTAAATCAGTCCTTGGATAACCTTAAGCAGTTGGTATTTTAACTCTGCAGCACACTCTCAGTGTTCTGAGGCTATAGCAGTTCATTTCCTTGGAGAGTTTGTATTACACTACTCATGCTGACAGAATAGTCCTCCTGTAACTACTAGTGACATTGAAAGCTTTCTGGCATGCAGAAAGGCCTTAATGCACACACATAAAACCATGCATAGACATGCAAATCATAAGGAAATTCCAACAGTTATTAAAATTTCCATACACTTATGTTAACCTATTGTAACAGGCAGCTGTACCTCCAGCTAATTTTGTTTGGTTTTGGAAGAATTCCTGTAAAAAAAGTTTTATCTGCTTATACAGTGCTGTCTGCCTTCAGAAAGATAAAATACATTTGAAACAAGAGGGCGAATAAATGGACATACCAGGTTAATATTCTAGCTGTGAAAAAAAAGCTAATGTGTTCTTACACATAATAACATATGATGTTTGTTGTGGTGAGGAACTCAATAAATGAGCTCCAAAAACAAACAAACCAAAAGCTTCATTCGTACCTCATATGTTCTTAGACGTGAAAGTCATAGAGCTACAAATAAAAGTCAGTTGAAATCAAGCTCTATTAAGATTCAATTCTCATGGACCTGTTTAACACCAACAGACAGTGTACTATTCTCCAGAAATATCTCCAGATACTATTTATTGAGCATGAATTAGAGAGACTATGCCTGATCTAATGACCATAGGAGAACATGTGCATTCCTCTGTCGAAGGGAGTATTCTTGCTACCTTCCAGTCTGTATCTTCCAACTCAGAAATATATCAGACTTTCATTACTTTATAAGTTTTTACCTCAAGAGGGAAACCTAGGAGAGAAGGTCTCAGAAGGAGATCATGGCAGTTTTTAGACAGGAACTATACCAGGCATTTGAGTGATCATAATGCTGGACTACCTAAACCTAAATCATATGACCTATTGTCCAGACACCCTGTGAACTCTGACAGGCTTGATGACATGACCACTCCCCTCAGGAACCCGCTGCAGTGACTGACCATAAATCATGATCCCAATCTTTGTCGACTGTAATGGAAGCTTAGATACCTACCCATAGGTAGTCAGACGGGTCAATGGAAAACTTCTGGCCCTTCTCAAATGTAAACTGGAGACTAGGGAACACACCTAGGATCTACCAAGTGGCACCTACTCCTAGGCAACTTAATCCTAGTCCTTTATGTAGATATGAGTGTCTCAAATTGGCAGCTGAACCTATGCATGCTGAATTATAATTACTTTTTTTTTTTTTTCTGTACTAATCCTTTAATTCTTTCTCTCTAGTGACATTCTAATGATCCAATGATCGGAAAGTAGAAAGGAAGGTAGAGGGCCTTAAGATTTAAAATCTGGGGGTTTTTTTGTTGTTGCTGTTTTTCAGGGGAGGTGTTTCTGGGTTTTTTTTCTGTGTAGGAAACATTCTAATTTTGCCTTGGAAAAGTACTTCTCTTCAGCTGATGGAGACCTTTATATACTACTTATGACCATGGACATTTCAAATGGTGAGTTATTTACAATAAGAAAGCACTGCTGTCTTTGTCAGAAATCACATTTTAGAAACAATTTAACTCCTTCAGTTAGTAATTACATTTTTTGTGCGAATGAGCAGATAGTCTCTCCTTGTAGACCTGATTCAAGCCCCTGAGCTCTAGAGAAAGATGAGTCTGCAAACATACCACTGTGTTTAGGTCTTTCCTTTGGATAGTTCTAGATTGTTTCCACAATCAGCATGTAAAGTTTTTACTATGTTCGGTCTCTGAGGCATTCAGCATTCCTTTATATTGTACAGAGAATCTCAAGGCATCATCTTTGAGTAGCAGGTTATATTTGCTATTAGATAACTAAAAACTAAGTTCTGTGATAGGTAGCTGGCAGATGACTGGTTTTTCCTTTGTGTCTGAATCTCCTGACAGACATATCCCTCTGGAACTGGGGAGTTCAGTGTATTTTACTGGTTGGATAACAAAATTAGTATCAGGAAATGCTCAAAAAGCAAGTGGCTTTGAGATCCTGGATATGAGGTAGGCAGCATGTAGAAGAGAAATTTAGGAATGCAGACAAAACTTCCATGAGCTAGCGCTGTGCCCTTGTGGCCAAGAAGGCCAATGGCATCCTGGGGTGTATGAGAAGAGGGGTGGTTAGTAGGTCAAAAGAGGTTCTCCTCCCCCTCTACTCTGCCCTGGTGAGACCACATCTGGAATATTGTGTCCAATTCTGGGCCTCTCAGTTCAAGAAGGACAGGGAACTGCTTGAGAGAGTCCAGGGCAGAGCCACAAAGATGAAGAATGGAGTGGAGCATCTCCAATACAAGGAAAGGCTGAGGGAGCTGGGTGTCTTTAGCTTGGAGAAGAGGAGACTGAAGGGTGACCTCATTCATGTTTATAAATATGCAAAGGGTGAGTGTCAGGAGGATAGAGCCAGGCTCTTCTAGTGACAGCCAATGATAGGACAAGGGGCAATGGGTACAAGTTGGAACACAAGAGGTTCCACTGAAATATGAGGAAAAACTGTTTCACAGTGAGGGTGATGGAACACTGGAAAGGGCTGCCCAGAGATGTTGTGGAGTCTCCTTCTCTGGAGATATTCAAAACCCGCCTGGATGCCTTCCTGTGTGACCGAATCTAAGTGTTCCTGCTCTGACAGGGGATTGGACTAGATTATTTTTCAAGGTCCCTTCCAATCCTTGATATTCTGTGATTCTGTGAAAACTTCTTTGAACATAACAATAAATTCAATATTTCACCCTAAAATCTCAGCATATTTAAAGAGTGTACTTAGAGCTAGCTGAAGAGAAGTCTTTGGCTTCCTGCCTTTGCTGCATGCTTTCTATTTTGCTTAACAATTTAATCCTTCTAGATCTGGTTTCGAAAGTCACATGGTAGTTTTTTCCAGTCTCAAATAACTATTCAGAATAATAAACCTAATTCACCCTTACTGTCACTTATTTGAAATCAACAACATTAAACCAAGGTTGAACTTGGCATAAAAATTAATCAAGGGAGAAATTTGGTGCTGTAGTTTGCTTTTTTCATTTCATCAAAATCAATTCTATTAAAATAGACAATCACCAAAAGGAGGATTAGTTTACAGCATAATGAAGGTAATGGATTTTGGTATCAGATTCCAAAAAAAAAAAAAAAAAAAGCACAAGTAAGAGGCACCAAAGTGGAATTGGGAAAATTAGGGACTACTTCTTGCTATTTCAGTGCATGCACAACCATCCCATCTCTCTTTTAAAATAAATTCTTTTATCACCTGTACCTGTAGAACAATGATCAAGGATGGGTGGAATGAAAGACTGTATTTGCTTACAGAAGAAAGCTAAACACTAGACTCAAAGGAAGCATATAACAAGAAGTCAGGAGAACATGTACATGAAAAGCAAAGTAGGAAAAAGTATCAAAGACAGTAAGGGTATTTAATTAAGTTAAATAGAACATTTCTCATGAAAATATATGTCATGCCAGTGTGCAGAGGCTTCTTCCATGAGATATAGAGCATAGGCTAAGTAGCCTGTAGCTGAAGATGTTCTAGATTTGCCTCAGTGCTCCAGTAATACAAGAGAACAGCATCTGTCTTGGAACTGTCTCACTTCAAGCTGGGCTAGAATACAGATGGAGCTAGCAAACAACTTGAAAATTAATATGAAGTATATATATGTGAATTCTGAATTTTTGTAAACACCATATCTCTTTCTGATAAATTATATCTTTCCAGTCTGTACTGGTTTTGATTGGGATAGAGTTACATGGTAGCTTATAAGACACTATGTTTCAGATTTGTAACCAAGTGTTGATAACATACCAAAGGTTTGCTTATTGTTGAGCAGCACTCACATGGCATCAAGGCTTTTTCTGTTTCTTACACTACCACACCATCAAGTAGACTGGGAGTGTGCAAGAAGTTGCAAGCAGACACAGCTGGGACAACTGATGCCAGCAGACCAAAGGGATATTCCATACCGTATGACGTTGTGCTCAGCTATAAAAAGGAAGGAGGAAGCAGGAGTGGGAATGTTCAGAGTTATGACATTACACATGATGGGGCCCTGCTTTCCTGAAATGTCTAAAAATCTTCCTGCCAATGGGAAGCAGTGAATCAATTTCTTATTTTGCTTTACGTGCATATGCTATTATTTTCTATTAAACTATCTTAATCTAAACCCATGATTTTTTATACTTTTGCACTTCTGATTCTCTTCCCCATCCCATTGGTGGGGAATGAGTGAGCAGCTGCATGGTGCTTAGCTGCCTACAGGAGTTAAATCACAACAAAGTCATAATGATTTTCAACAAAGTCGTAATGATTTTGTTAACGGCAAGGGTCTCATCTTGGTTGCTTTTTTATACATAAATACTATACATATATTCTATGAAATCTTCCAAATAGTCATTAAAATGCACACTTGTTTTATCTTCTAGAACTCATTCTATCAATTATATTTTTGGCTATTTTAGATAAGTCAGACACCTTTTTGTTTTTAAGATACACAGTGTATTGTTTAATCATATTTACTCTAGCTATACTTCCGTTATTTATCAGTGATTACATTTATAAAGAAAATATTGTTTATTTTACAGTTTAGTGTCTCCCCAGGCTATGTGAAATAGTGAGACTTCTTAATAGTGAGGCTTATGCTCAGTTCTTTAGTACAGGAAGTATATTTCTTATTTGATTCTCTGCAGCAAACACCAATTTTAACTTCTGAGACTGTGGGCTGATTGATATGGTGTACATGAACATAGCAGACTCATAAAGTGCATTTTTAAACATATCTGCCATAGCTAAAAATGGATAAAGCTCAATGGTTATTTTGAAACTAAAGCACTAGAGATTTGCCCCAGGCTGAACCCTTTTATCTCACAAAAAGCCTGAACTGTCATTTCTTGTGTATAACAAAGAAAATTTTAGTGTTTTGCTTCTGGAAAATAGCTCATTAAGCCATTAATGCTACAAAATTTCTATCAAAACAAGGGATTATGTTCATGATAGAGGGAAAAAGACAACAAAGAGTCTTTTGTTCTGCTAAAATATGGAAATGTTCCCTATAGCAGTGGGTGATGGTAAGACTTCTTTCTTCCCATTTTAATTTCTCTTAAAGACTAGGCACAATTCTGTAAGCCTAAATAAAATGTGCATTTTCTATGATACTAGAAGAATTATTTCCCTCCCAGGATAAAGCATTAAACGTATGAAATATATAGATCTGTCAAATTCATATATCATGTTATAGATTTATTTAATGTTATAAATTTTTATGCAGATTAAGGTGGTTTTAGATCACAAACCACTGAAATGAAAATGTGAAACCTAGAATGAATCTGTACGTAACAGAAGGGAACTTCTTCCCCTGCTCACCACAGACAATCTCAGTTTCTGAGAAAACCCATTGTTAAGTAGCTTCTACTGGAAGAGGCAGCAATCACAGTGGAACATCATAGAGCTTTCTTCATCTTGCCTGTCTGTTGGTGCTTGATGAGCTCATTTACCTCTAAGGAAATTGTTGGAATAACTACTCATTTTGAAACTAAAATTCAGAAACAGCTTGATGGAAGGAGGAGGCTAATTTCTGGTCCTGATGATGTCTACAGATTTTTCTTTTTTGTGGCCTGCAGTTCAGCACTTTTTTAGAGGTTAGTAACTATAACTATCACAACTTCTCCAAAATTTTCTACCTCTTCAAAATAAGGTGTGTTCTCTCTACAGCTCATAGCAGACCATTTATATAATCTATTTGTTCCTATTTCACCATTTTTTTTCACTGAAGGTTCTTCTGAGTTCTTTTCTGATGCTATATATATTATCTTTTCCAGTCCCAGCAAGTGATAGATTCAAACCAGAAATCAATGTCTATTCACAGTCCGCTGTCCCCTGGTCGTTTTATGTGCCAAAACTAACCTAATGCCCATGAGAACTATATCTAGTTAGTTACATGTATGGTCATATTTTCTGACTTGACCTTGAGCACGCTACAGGTGTCAGTGAACAAGATAAAATGTATTTTCAGAATAAAATTCATAGTGGAGGAGTAAATACACCAATATTCTCCTAGTAAAATTCTCAGAAAGAAAAACAAATTAAAAACATCTGCATGAGCTTCTTTTTTCTTTTTTTTTTTTGGATTAATATATTAATAGCACACCATCTTTGAGTATTTTACAATACAAATGATGTAACTAAATAAGTCATCTGGAAATACAAGGCATCCTGATATTGAAGCAGGCTCTCCAAAAACTTCTTCATTATGGAATCTTTATTGGAAATGAAGATTGTTTTGTGCTGTTTTGTCTTTTTTATTTTTTTTCTCTCTCTCTTCTTTTTTTTTTTTTTTTTTTAAGACTTCTAAAAAGTGACTGCTTTGTTCTGCTTTAGTCTTCATAATGAGAGCCTGAAGACATGCAATGTACACTGGGGACAAAATTTAAGTTGATATAAGTCCATTGTTATCAATCCTACTCCTAGTCCAAGTAGCATAACCTGGAAGCACAAGAATCATACTACCCCTATAAAGAATATATCATTGTTAGTCCGTTTTGCTTTGTCTCACTTTGACGTAACCACCTAACATAGTTTACTTCTACTGTCCTCTGCCGGAGTCTCTCTCTCTTTTCACAGTACAGAAGACTCACACAGCTCTGACAGATATGTTTCACTTTAAACAACCTAAAGTGAAGAGAATCCGCTGCTCAAATAGTTTGTTCTCAGGGCAATGATAAAGTTGTGACAAAACCATTGCAGATCTTATTAATTATATATATCTAAGTGATAAATACCATTAATTTCCACAAAGGAAATAGTATTGTCCACCTCACCCCACTTTTTTTTTTTCCCCTATTTATTTTCTTATTTTTCTGTTCTTCAGTCTAGTAATGCAAACAGAGTTCAAGCAGAAGTGATCCTGAAATTTGTAGTGAGCAGGAAAATATAAGATTGAAAGTCAATCAGCAACCTTATTTTTTCTGCATTTTCTTTACAAGAAGTGATGTGACCTTTTTCACTGTGTTCCTTAAAAAAAAAAAAAAAAACAAAACAAAAAAACCAACTAACAACCAACCAAACAAAAACAACCCACAACCCCTATTGCTTGTGTTCAGTCATTTTCAGCCTGGAAGCACAAGTATTTTTGTGACAACAAGCTTGCTTTTCTTTCTGACTTTTTTATGCACCCTCTAGAAATAATCCATAAGGTTTTGATGAAACTTCAAAAACTATTTTATCTTCCCCTAAGAGAAAATCTACTCCAGTAGACAACAGGCTAAATCTTAATTTCTTCGTGTCACTTTAACTATGTGTGTTTCAAACTGCTAACTGGTTTATTTATGTCATCAGCTACCACTAAGAAACATTGCCAGGTAATATTGCCCATCACAGGAATGTGAGCATACAAACACCCTTTAAAGTTTAAACACCCTTTAAACTGATATCTGCCAGATATTTTGTTTAGGCCAAGTCTCCCAGTCAAAATTTCTTATGAGTTCAGACCTGGTTTAGGGTTAGAAATATTCCCAACAAACTTTTCTGAACAACCACCCTGTTTTGAAGAATGCTTAATGGAATCAAGGCAAACTGTCCCATAACAATCAGTCTCAGTGCCATTCAATTTATCAATCTAAATATAGTCTATCAGTCCTTCTGTAACAGAAATGGAAAAGGCACATTTCAAGAAGAACATTCCTCAAACAAGTTTTCAGAAGACTTACCTGTGTTATAATAAGACTTGCAAAACACAGCAAACAGATAAGACTTTCAATCTTTTAAGGACATCAGCTGCAGAAGGGTGAAGGATTGACAACTACTTAGGTATGGGTTAATATTGGATGGCTCACAGTCAAAAATACTGCTGTAAAATCAAATATCTCATTTCACAATATCTATTATTCAGCAGAACCTTGTTTATAACAGGCAATCTAGGACAACTAGGATATTAAAGTCTCCTAATATTAATGCTGTTTATTTGGATAAAATAAATAAAAATTTTCACTGCAAGACAAGCAACACTAGTCAGTGCACAAGTCTTGTCTGATGTCTGAGGCAAACATTTTTAGATAAGAAACTTGATTTTTCAGACTTCTGTCCAAAGGATATATGTTATCAAAGGTTTTAAATGTACACATGGTGGATAAAGAAATGGGAAAAAAATGAAGTTTAATCATCAAATTATTTTTGGTCTTGTCCACCCCATTTGCAGTAAATGTAAAATTTATTTACAGCAAGGCAAGGAAATAGAAAGGTTAAAAACTACAAATGTTTCTTCTGGATTAGTTTATACATAGTTAAAGAATAGTTAAACTGATTTGCATCCTATTACTCAAAGGAAGGAAATAAAGTGACATATTTTATATTCTTTCCATATTGGACTTCCTCCAAGGACTGTAAGCTTATTGGCAAAAAAATATTGTGCTATAGGATTAGGTAAACTTAAATATTTACAGTACCAGTACCTGTGAATAAAAAATATCTAGAAACAGAGGCTACACTTACTTATTTTTTACCATTTTCCTCTAAAAACTATCCATAAGCAATTCTTCATCTTTTTTCTTATCCTTAGCTTTTTCCTGTTTGCGGCTCAAATTATCACTACATATTCCTAACAATAGGGGATCATGTTGCACTTCAAAATATCATTGAAAGTGCTGTGAAGCTTTTTAGCAGTAAATGTAAACTCATTCTTCAATCTTTTGACAGTTATATCTTTTTCTCTACACTCAATTTTATACCATATTTTTTTAAACTCTCAAAACTGTGATAAAAATTTGTTCCTTTTGCTTTTCCTATAGAATTTGTTTTGAAACAGACTGTATTTAAATAGGATATTTTGGTAAACTAAGTTAATCCACTTAATTTATATATCTTTCTGATTATATATGTGTTCTTTCCTTTTACTGCATAAAAGTTTACTTGAGTGTATCCTTAACAGAAATCATGAAAAAAAAAAAGAAAAAAAAAAGAAAAAGAACCAAACCAAACCAAACACACAGACAAACAAACAAACAAAAGAGTCAAAAAACCCCCACTGAACACAACACAACCCAACCCAACTCAACTTTAGATATTTGGTTATGTATTTGGAATCATATTCAATTGTTATAGATATTCTCTCTGAGTTTGAACATTAGTATCTCAGTGGCTAGTTGTTAAGGATGAAAATTTTAGAAACAGAATTCATTATAGTTTAGGATGAAAAATTGGCTGGTGTTACAACATGTAAACTTTCTTTATAATTTAACAAAGTTTCATAACTTTCATAAACTTATATATAAATCATGCAAGTAGGAGTTTAATTTTCCACAAAGAAATGGTTATTTAGTTAAACCCTGGAGTGCAGTTCACAGGAAAAATAACCTGATTTCAGAGAAAACTGTTAAGAACATCTGCAGTGAACCATGCAGTGAAATTTGCTGGCTCTGGATTGTTCTTCTTAAAGGTCTTCTGACCCCAAGGTCAACCTCATGAGCTATCATGAATCAATTAATTTAGATTAGTGTCATCTAAAATACCGACACTGATAACTAAGAAATCAATATCAAAAATGTCTATAGATCAGCCAACTGTAAAGCAATGAACAATGTATGACCAATGTGAGTAAACATACATTAATGAATAGTTAACTGTTTATTAGAATGCACAAGGAGAAAAAAAAAATAAAATCTTAGGACCCTTGTCTCCACATGAAAGGATTCACAAAAGAATTGCATTCCATTTTAATAAATGATCAACTTCTATAATTATGGGAAATATTGAGGTAAGGCATTTAGGTGAAATTAAGAAAAAAATATGTGGTAACATGCTTGCTGTGTGATTTTCAATATTAATATTCTTTTTATCTTTTTACTATAAAGGAACCAATTAATCCAAACCTCTACTCATGTGGTGTTTACTATAGCATCATGGTAATGGTTGTAGTCATAAAAGAATATGAGAATCCTTCATAAAAGTCCAGATGAAATAACTCCATTTATTATTCTGATATCTTTCAAAGACCATGTAATGTCTCCAGATGATACCTGATAGTTTTCGATGATCAACTAAAATCTCCAAAGAAATTTGACGTTCACTGTATTCCTTGAAAAATATTCTAATATCTATCTAATTCCACAGATAAAAAACTACACCTTTTCTCTAGTTTGAATATGTTTAAATGTCAGCCACAGAATCTTCCTATTCTTTAAGAGGCTAGAATTTTCCTCATATTATGTAATATCAACAAATCTTATCATTTTTTTTCTTCAATAAGCTGATTAGATTAAGTTCATTCTGGAGCATCTCTTTCTAGATAATCTGTCCTCCTGTAGCTCCTGATAAACTAAGGTATAAGCATACATATTTAATATTTCACAATATACTGCAAAATCCATACATAAAGAGATGGCATAAGAACCACTGCATTCAAACTGATAAGCAGTCTTTCTCCATTTACTACCATGTAAGCATTTATCCACGACTACAAAAATAAATGTCTCTCTTCAGTTACACAGCTAGCTATAGTGGTATCCTTCAATCACAGAAGTAGCCAGCTACTCATTAAGACCATATAGTAAAGCTTTCACAGCATCTGAGTTCCTCCCCTAGGAATTATACATTATCCAGGAAGTAAAAAGAGAAATCTATTACCTGAGCATTACTTTGAAAGACAGAATATTGCATTATCTGTTACAGTAAATGATAAAAGATATAAACCTATATTCTTATAAAAGCAATTATTCTCGAAACAAAGGTGCTTTAGGTCAATACATGAAAATAATACAGAATGACAAGAAAATATTTAAAGAATGCAATAGGTAAATTATATCCATCATATACATATATATATATATAAATCACCCCAAGTGATTTAAGTATAAATCATTTACTTACCTAGTACCTCCTAGTACTTTTTCATTTAAAAGAGTACTAGATCTTATATCCTTCAAGATTCATATTTTTCCTACACTTCACGCACCCAGACTTCCTCTTAATTCTGATTACAGAGCATAAAGTAGATATGTGCACACACTTTTTGAAAAAAAAAACAACAAAACTTTTAAGAATTTCAACCTGTTTGACCTTTCCTCCGTTTACCCTTTCCATGTTTGAAAGAGTGTCTGTATCTATTTGCTTTGGAAATATTTTTTGGGTTTTTTTGACAAAGAGAGATTAACAGTAAGTATTAAGAATACATAGCAAATAAAGAAAGTGCTACAATTTAGAAAAGAAAAAAATCCTCAAAAGCTCAAACTGACTTTTTAATTAGCAGTGCAAGTCCTAATTCTTAATTCTTCCATTGAATAATTTGTTAGAATATTTTGAATTTATTTGGTGGTGCTGAAGAAGCACTCCATGAATAGGTATAAATGGTGTATTTAGTACCAGTAGGTACAGGGACTTAAAAAAGATTTCAAAATGTTTCTCATCAGGCAGTCACAATTCACCATAAAATTCAGTATGTATCTTTCAGTAGATGTTTAATGAGAGACTTGCCATCCTGTCTGTATGAGAATCGTACAGTTCTGCAGCATGAGCTAAGAATGATCATAATATTCCACACTTAATTAAGAAAGCTGCTCAATTTGTGCCACAATTTGGCACAAATGGTACTTTTGCAAGCAATGACTGTACCACTTTCTTCAGGAGCATGTGTTAAAGTATGAGCAATTTAATCCAATAATTCTCTAAAGCACTATTTCTTGTGATAAAATAGATACTTAAATTGAAGTGGACATTCTTGGGAATCAATAATGCCATTTTCTAAAGGTTGTAACCAAAAGGAAAATCAGGAACTGTGGAAGCAGCATGGAAAATGTAGCTATTTCATTTTTAAAGGAATGCTTTAATTATTCATTGAATGAAAAATCATTCTTGATTTCTTAAATGTACAGTTTCAAAGGACAATCATTAAACATAAGGAACCACTTCCACTAGTACTTTATCTACTTTCTTTTCATGGCTCAGTACTTCATAACAGAAGCAGGGAAAAAATTATTACCCTTTGTCAATAGTATATCGAGTCTAGTGCTTTGATTTTAAGGTCAGATAAATATTTTATATAGAATTATTTAAAAGTAATTTTTGAAACTACGACATTACTTATTTATTCCACAAATGTATTCTAGCCATAAGGTCTAGGACTAAGGAAACCAGCTAAATGTATTCTAGTATTTATGTTGATGGAATTCCCATTTAGAAATATGAACATCATCTTTAAATTAGACTAATCTAAACTCATGGCTCTTGAAAAACAGAACTGACAATTTGAGGTGCATTTGGAATAGAATATCTATAGATAGTGCATAGCACTACTATTAAATGGACAGTGTTGCTAATAAAAAAAAAGCATGGCATAAGGCCATGCAGACTACATAGAAATATATTTGGACAGATCTCAATGAACTACATTGAATGCTGTTCTTTGACACCTACGGATCAGGGGAAGTCTGACCCTGAAAAGTGAAACCATAACTTTGATTAACTGACAGAGGGTAAAACCAGACATTAATAGTATTACTCCAGCTTAACACCGATTTAAGTGGCAGCAGGATTTATGATTCAAAAATTGAGTGTATGTGTGTCTTATTAAAATAATGTCATTTTTTTAATGAATTATTTTTATTTTGTTTTTAATCAGTGTCTTCATAAATCTAATCTGGAAAAAATCTAATGTAGTTCTAAAAAATACATATTGTATCAACCAATGACAACTTTAAAGAAGGGAAAACAGAATTAGAAACCCTGGGTTAATAAAATAGGACAAGGCATAAGATTGCAACCAGAGTTCCCACAGTGCATTAAATAGAGAAAGAATCACAGAATCACAGAATCACAGAATCACAGAATCTTAGTGGTTGGAAGGGACCTTTGAGATCATCGAGTCCAACCACATGAAAAAAAAAAAAAAAAAAAAAAAACAAA
>VXBJ01002456.1:42194-64708 GCA_013400055.1 Nycticryphes semicollaris
CCCGGCACTTGGCCTTATTAAACCTCATCCCATTGGCCTTGGCCCATTGATCCAACCTGTCCAGATCCCTCTGTAAAGCCTTCCGACCCTCAAGCGGATCAACGCTCCCACCTAGTTTGGTGTCATCTGCAAACTTACTGAGGGTGCATTCAATCCCCCTGTCCAGATCATCGATAAAGATATTGAACAAGACCGGCCCCAGAACTGAGCCCTGAGGGACACCACTGGTGACTGGCCGCCAACCGGATTTTGCTCCATTAATCACAACTCGCTGGGCACGGCCATCCAGCCAGTTTTTAATCCAGCGGAGGGTACACTTGTCTACACCGTGATTTTTCAGTTTCTCCAGGAGAATGCTGTGGGGGACGGTGTCGAAGGCCTTACCAAAGTCCAGGTAGACAACATCCACAGCCTTCCCCTCATCGAGAAAGCGGAAATCAGGCAAGACAGTCTAATAAATATGTTTCCTTCTTTTCCCTTTCTTCTCTGTGCACAGGTTTTATCTCTTGAATACTTAAAGACAAAAGCAGTAAAACTTTCCCAGTTGCCCATGTTCATAGTTATGTATTCTGAACATTGTTATTCAAAACATAGAATTTTTGAAGGCATAATATGAAACATTGCAGCTTATACAATTATAAGATTAGAAAATAAAACAAAGGGAATTAGTAACAAAGAATCAGTCAATAAAAATCATAGTTGAACTACTCAGTAGAAAGTGTTGTGTTTGGGGTTTTTTTTTAATAATAAATAAGAGAGTACTTCAAATGTTTTCTTTTGGTTTTTTTTTTTTTTTTTTAAAAGCCACCTTTTCAAATGTTTTTCTCTAAAATATACAGAGAATATATATTCTCCAAAGAGTCTGAAGATTCTACAAATAAAATGCACATCTTTTATCTACAAATAAAAAACCCAACCATATAATCTTGACATGCTACTCTTTAATTGCTCAAGTTTTAAAATTTAAGGTTCAGATTCTGAAAATTTTATAGGCTAATACATTAACAGATTCAGTACTTTGCTGAATATGAACTTAAAAATATGTGACTAATTTTTATACAGTTTTTATTACTATTTTTTAATCTAAAATGTATGTTAAAATTACTTATTTCTTAACAGGAAAGAGTAGAATAACAAGAATCACCACACACATAGCATTAAGATATATTATCACGTTTCATGTATCCTGTTGATTTCATGCCTTTAACATTGAGACTTCTAAAGCAATAGTTCTTTCTTAAGGTCTTTTCCTAGGATCTACTCATCCAAGATCCTGATGACCTCTGGTCTGCATATGTAACACAATGACAGCACAAGCCTTTATAGAAAAAAACAAAACAAAACAAAACAAACAAACAAACAAAAAAACCCCAAAAAACTGTACTGAAGTCACACTTTCACACACTGGAGTGTTAGAAAATGCCAAAAATTAGAACACCTACAAAACGTAATGGCTCTCCCTCACCATATATGCAGTATGGTTCACTCTTTAATCACATAAACACCTATTCTTATACCCCTCCCCAACAGAATCACAGAATCACAGAATATCAGGGGTTGGAAGGGACCTTGGTAGATCATCTAGTCCAATCCCCCTGCCAGAGTAGGAACACCTATATCAGGTCACACAGGAACATGTCCAGGTGGGTTTTGAATATCTCCAGAGAAGGAGACTCCACCTCATCCTGTCATTGCCTGTCACTGAGAAGAGCCTGGCTCCATCCTCCTGGCACTCACCCTTTGCATATTTGTAAATATTAATGAGGTCACCCCTCAGTCTCCTCTTCTCCAAGCTAAAGAGACCCAGCTCCCTCAGTCTTTCCTTGTATGGGAGATGCTCCACTCCCTTCTTCATCTTTGTAGCCCTGCCTGGACTCTCTCAAGCAGTTCCCTGTCCTTCTTGAACTGAGGGGGGCCAGAATTGGACACAATATTCCAGATGGGGTCTCACCAGGGCAGAGTAGAGGGGGAGGAGGACCTCTCTCAACCTACTAACCACCCCCCTTCTAATACACCCCAGGATGCCATTGGCCTTCTTGGCCACAAGAGCACAGTGCTGGCTCATGGTCATCCTGTTGTCCACCAGGAACCCCAGGTCCCTTTCCCGTACACTGCTCTCCCAACCTATACTGGTACCTGGAGTTGTTCTTGCCCAGATGCAAGACTCTACACTTGCCCTTGTTATATTTCATTAAATTTCTCCCCGCCCAACTCTCCAGCCTGTCCAGGTATCGCTGGATGACAGCACGGCCTTCTAGCGTGTCAGCCAGTCCTCCCAGTTTTGTGTCATCAGCAAACTTGCTGATAGTGCTCTCTACTCCCTCATCCAAGTCGTTGATGAATCTATTGAATGCTACTGGTCCCAGTACTGATCCCTGAGGGACTCCACTAGATACAGGCCTCCAACTAAACTCCATCCCATTGACCACAACTCTGGCTTCTATCCTTCAGCCAGTTCACAATCCACCTCACTAGCCTATTGTCCAGGCCACACTTCCTCAGTTTGGCTGCCAGAATGTTGTGGGAGACAGAAGATATGCTTTTATTCATATTCAGGTTGGGTTATGATTGTTTAATAAGAAACAATTTTGTTTTCTTTTCACTATTCTATATCTGGTCCCAGGCATTATTGTGTAATCTACACCATTCAGACTCTTACTTAAAGACAAAACTACTAATTTTATCAATCTTTATAGCACTCACTTTAGCATCTGAGTGGTTCATAAGGTTTAATACATCACCTTTCACAAGACTCTGAGATAAAGCTACACTGCTGTCACAACCCTGTAGCCTCTAGGCTTCGGTTCCCATCTACATTCCTCAAATACATAGGTACATCAGATATATAGGAACATATCTTGTATTGATATCTCTGGAAATCATATATTTGGATACTTAAGGTCAAAAACTGTTTAGCACCGCCATTAGAATTGATAATGAGTTTTGAGAAAACTTGCTTGAATAAAAAAAAATAAAATATGAAAATCGACATATGTAACATGAACAAAACAAAATAACAACATTTTTTTAAAAAGCTTATTCCTGTCCAGTTTTAACACAGGACTGTCTTTTGGATTTTACATTATCCCTGGAGTTTACCTGCCTTATTACCTTACAGAAAGAAACAATACCTTCTCTCATATTTTTATATATTACACATGTACATGTGTGTGTTTGCAGCTTAAATATATATTCAACAACACACCTAGGTATCTGAAATGGAAAGATATCTGTATAGGGATATATAATATCTTAGCATACATAGTAAAGTAAATTAATTCTGTCTTTGAAGAGACTGGCTTGCTTAAAGGGTGTTCTTATGCACTAAGCAATATCTTTAAATGTTGCTTATATAATGTATTCTTTATTGCTCTGAATATTCTTACAGATCTTCGCCATCTGGTCAAAAGGAATGGTTGATTAAACTGTCCACTTAAATCCACAGTAGAGGATTAGTAGATAGAAAAGAGGTACTGAAAATCCAGATTCCCTGAGTCACAGTTGAAACTACACAAAGTATTCCAGAGTATCTCAAATACAGGTGTTTATGTGGGGGCCTGTTTCTCCAATAACTACATTATGAAGATGTAAATACATCTTCCTTGCATACTGATGCAGTCACTTCTTTGTCTGCATGTAAGCATCTACAGTATATGTATCTGTAGTCCAGAACCACACTGTATTCCTGGATGTTTTCC
This sequence comes from Nycticryphes semicollaris, assembly GCA_013400055.1. Classification (NCBI taxonomy): domain Eukaryota; kingdom Metazoa; phylum Chordata; class Aves; order Charadriiformes; family Rostratulidae; genus Nycticryphes; species Nycticryphes semicollaris. The sequence goes on from VXBJ01002456.1 coordinate 45,893, forward strand.
ATCAGCATGATAAATGAATATATTAGACTATAAATTTGAGTACCATTTCTTAATTAACTTCATAAGTAGCAATTCTATATCCTTCTTTTGCCATCTCTCTCCTAACCGGTTACTTAGACATTGAGAAAGTCAATGTCAGAAGAGAATGACTTCTTTCCAAAACTTTCAGAGTTCTCAGACTGATGTAAATTAAAATACATAATCCCAAAAAATGAGATTTAGGAAAAATTACAACCAGATCTTTTAGTGGGAAATGGTGATAAATGTAACAAGCAGTAGGAAATATTGGAGCTGTCTGTACCTGACCATACAAGCAATAACTGTCACAGTCATAATTTTGTCATCATTAATAAATCATTTAGCTTTACAGCCTTCATAATGCCTTCATCTTCAGATTCTGTGGGAATTAAAAGTAGCTTTAAATTTCTTTTTTGCATCAAAAATGTGTTAGTCCTTCCTAGGGCAGCTAGTGAAAATGTCAATTGATTACAAAGATGGTGCTGTTACCGATTTCTAGAACTGAGCCTGAATTGTTGAAGTAACACATTATCTCCTCAGAGATAAAGATAGAAGTATAATACTGCTGATATAATGTCTTTCAGCAATCTTTATCAGAGTCCAACCCTTTCTCACATTCTCCTTCCATTTTAAAATTACTATTTTCACATGGTATAGCTATAGAAGATATATGAAGCAATAACAGCTACATTTTCCACCGCAAACACAACACACAAAACCACAAAAAAAAGTATTAGGATAATGGAAAGTGACTAACAGGTAGACTTTAATGAAAGACAAAAAAACCCCCAAACTTCATGCAATTATATGCCAATATTAGACATATTACTGGGCAAAATCCTTGTTCTTATAAATTAGAATCAGGAAGAAACTTACAACCCTTCAACAGGGTTATAATATGTCCATGATCTGACCATTTTGGAGTATTGCTTGCATTCACAAAGCCAATTTGAAACTTCCAATGTTGTCACAAGTGCATCCATACAAATTAATTTTTCTGTGAAAATCATTAGTTAGTATTTTTATTAGAACTTATTTTTCAGTCACTGAAAAAAGACACAGAAAACCACACTAACACAAAGGACCATAGGATACTATGTCATGGCCACCTACGGTGTTTGAATAAAGACAAAAAAAATCATTATTTTTTTACCATTATAGGATAGTATTTTGGAATAGAAAACATCAAAAAACTTTAAGTGCAAAATTTACTACAAGCTCTTTTTCAATATTAGCAATACTTTCAATACTAGCAAAAAAAAAAAATCACTGTAAAATAATAATTATTATTGTGGCTATAACATCCAATTTTAAATACCAAAATGTTAATTTAAAAAAAAAAAAAAAGTAAAATTACATCCCTGGGTTACAAAGAAAATGATCAACAAAAACCCCAAGCAATTTGAAAAAAAAACTTGTTAAATTGTATTTCAGGTTTTATATCATTTAGGTATCTGCTGGAAAGGCAACACAGAAAAGCAATCCAGGAGGGTTTTTTTTGGGTTACACTGATAACAATTTCCTGCCAGGAGATCAAGGAGCAGATAAGAGCACTCACAGGTGCATCCCATCAGGACCCATGAACTTGCAGATATCCAATGTGCTTAAGTGTTCCTTAACTTGATCTTCCTCCACCAAGGGGAAGTCTTCTTCTGTCCAAGGTTTCTGTTTCCACCAAAGTGTGGGTCTGCTGAGGGCTGGCCTGAACAGTAAAGACTGAAGCAAAGAAGGCATTCAGCAATTCTACCTTCTCTGCATCCTCTGTCACCATGGCACCCATCTCATTCAACAGCAGACCCATATTTTTTCAAATTTTCCTTTTGTCTCCAATATACTTGAAAAAACCCTTCTTGTTGACTTTGACATCTCTTGCCAATTTTAATCCCAAGGAAGCCTTGGCTTTCCTCCTTTCATCCCTGCATACTTTAATAGCATTCTTGTAATCTTCCCAAGTGGTCAGTCCTTTTTTCCACTCGGTGTAAATTTCCTTCTTCCAGTTGAGCTTTTTCAGAAGCTCCGTGCTTGCTCATGAAGCTCTCCTGCTCCCATTGCCTGATTTTTAATTTTTTTTTTTCTTAGGGCACCTATCCTGAGCTTGGATAAGCAGATATTTGCAGAGCTGTGAAATTCCTCTTTACCCTGGGATGCTACAAGTGACGATCCAAAATCAGCTGTATTCAGTCCATCTGAAAGCATTCTCTAATGGCACTGACAATAGTCAGATAATAAGTTGGAGCAGACTGCTGATTCAGCTAAAGACACCCCCCCACCCCATAGCCCTCAACAAATTTTTGGAAAAGATCTCCTGGGTTATGAAGTCTAAATCCCTTGCAAGTCATTACAGCAGAGTGTATTACACATAATTTCAGGTATCTAAAGAGAATTAGCTGATCAATATGAGTATGTAAAATTTCACAGTAAATCTTTTTAAGGTAATTTATTGTTAACCATGGAGGTAGGCTAAAAAAATGAGTGCAGAGATCAGTTACCTAACGTTTACAGAACTGGAGCTATGTAAGAGAAACAATTCCATAATTCATGAATCCATAAAATGGGCTTCTTTGCTATTTTCTGCAACCTAGGCTTTAAGCCAATCTACCTATTCCTTACAGATATTGTCTTCTTTCTCATATTTGAGTACATGAAGAAAATTTATTCAATATCATCTACTGAAGATTCCATATATTGAAGATGGTGTCATTTTACTCTTTCCAGAAAGATTTCACATACTGCTTTTCTCCAGTTCAAATTTTTCACAACCACATATATGGAGAATTTATAAGTCTGATTAAATTGTGCATACATCAAAGAATGCCACCAACTGAACCACCCAAGTGCTGCAAGAGAACAAAGTCCTACAGTAGTTAGGAGTACCAAATATGTACCATAGTGTGCTGTTCTTCTTGTGTCACCAGTATAATTCCTGTTCAGATGCATCAAGGCCTACTTTTCTCTCTGTTGGCATAAAACCATGAACTTTTGGTATAGTAGACAAAAAAAAAAAAAAAAAAAACTTTTTTTTTTTTTTTTAAGTAGACGTAGGTGAAATATGATCAACCAACTGTCCCAAACAACAGAAATAACATTGAATGATTTCTGTGGGCTCAGAAAAATAGACAGCCAAACTACGAAAAAAACCAAACCAAAACAAACAAAAAAACCAACCTGTTGATCATCAAGACCTGCAACTTTTCACAAGTATCCTGAACAAGCAGGTATTGAGCACCAACAACAGAGACTGTAATCAGACAACGTCAGTGTGATTTAAATGGACCAGTCACCGAGGAAGTATTCTCTTCCAATCCTATAAGTAGGAAACTAAGGAGAGTCTCATCAGAGAACCTAGATATAGGAGAACTTGAGGGACTCTGAAGGAATCCACAACCCTCCCCGAGGTCTATATAATGCATAACTAGAACAACTGTGTTGCTGGATTGTGGCATCTCTCTCACAGAAGGGGGATGTTAGGTAATCTATAAAATTGAATGTATTTGTGAATAAAGTGTTTTGGTTTCCAAACTCTTCATGCTATTTTCTTAAAAAGCAATGTCAGAGTGTTGAAAGGATTGGTGACATGAATCCCACATTGGTCTAAAGTATCCGTGGGCAATTTACAATAAAGTTTATATTTCACATGCTCTTGTGTTCAATTTTTTTTTTTTTTCTTACTGTAGGGTGGAGGTCCTCCTGCTTTTTAAAACCCACAACTCAGATAAACTTTTAGCATCCAAAAACTAATTTCAGAGTTTGAAGTACAGGTTTTGTAATAAGCATGTGAATATCTTCTAATCATTATAACTTCCTCTCATGAATAAAACAATGTCTGTAGTATTATACATTTTCAGCTTTGACCTCTGCTGCCAAAAAAGAATAAATCATTTCCTGTTGTAAAGAAACTTGCTGGACAAGATGTGAGAGTATTTAATGGAAGTGAACAGTATGTCTTGTTCCCTAAGGTGAAATACATCCCACTTACTTTTCTTATTCATGCTAAGGATCATCATGATCAGGGATTGACTATTTAACCAACAGAACAGAATGACCTTCATACCATATAATTTTTCCCTTGTATCTGCAATTAGTTTAAGAGCTGAAGATACAAACATTGCTATTTAAGCCATGTCAAATAAAGTAGTTACCACAGGACTTTCTCTATTTTAATTATAACCAACAATGGTGTTCCAAGTTTATTAATTTTAAAACAAACATCACAACACCATTTCACACATTAAAAATCTCACATTTAGATTTAAAAATAATTTAAAAATCTCAGAATAGAATAAAATACCAAGTGCAGCAGCCATGTATAAAGGGAACGTTCAAAGAAAATCCAAAACATCTTCCCAAAACCTTGTTACCCAGGTACAGTGCTCATACTTGGACAGAAGTAGCGCTACTGAAAGTGACATTGTGGAAGAGGATCACTTAATTAAGAGGCAGTTCCTTTTATTTAAATAGTAGCCTTTTGACTTAACTGTGTTTGGGATCAAGTCCTTGACAGATGATCATTTCAGATGTTTAGCAATCTCACATTTTGTAGATATCTTACCAGCGCAAATATACAATCTTTAAATTTTGCATTGTAACTCTGTTGCCTGTTTTTTAATCAAGAAAAGTAGCTTGTGAACAATACAATGAAGGTTTTATGCTAATCATGTAATTTATTCATAAACCTGCAGATGTTACTCTTCTAGAAGCACCATTTACATTTTTTTTCAATATATGATAAAATGGGGTGAAGTAATTTCATCCTTCCTTAAAAGCTGTAAAACTGTTATACATATTACATGAATATCACAAGGACATGTTCTTGCCAATGCTCTGTGTAAAAGTCATACAGTTTAGTTGGTGGCAATTGCTGGATGAGGTCATTTTCTTATAGGATCCCTCTGTCACTAGTAATGTAATTTCACTCTCTGACCATGTGAGCCCTAATATATCCCACAGTTCCTTATTACCATATGCTATTTCTTAAATGGAACCATGTGATATGAACCATGTGGTTTGTTTTTTGTGTGGTGGGGTTTTTTTTGTTTTGGTTTTTTTGGTATGCAAAACCATGTACAAGACCTTCAAACTGAAAGAAAATAATTTGGAGAAAAACAGTAACAAATTCGCATTAAATTGGTAGAGGTTCAAACCCATTTGCACCAGCTCTTGCAATACACTTAATATGTATTTTATTTGGGTAAAACTTACCTGCTCAGCAGTCAGGCCCAGGGTCTCCCATGTCCCATCAGCCATAGCAGGAGAAGTAGGCCTTCTCAGGGTGAGAACCAGCCTATATCAGGCAAAGGATGGCAGGCACTATTACTGGCAGGAGCTCCTAGAAGCTCTGAGAAGTAGTTGGCCCCAGCAGCCCCAACTTAACAAAACCAAAACCAAAAAAAAAAAAAAAATTAAAAATCCCACAAAAAAAAAAAAACAAAAAAAAAAAACCTTAAAATTAACCTACAGAAAATGGCCAAAACCCAGGACCCTTCCCAAAAGCTGATGAAATAAAAGACAGGCCAAACAGACAGTGATAAAACATGTGGAACTCCTCCAGTATGCAGAATACTAGAAAACAAGGATGGGGACATAAATACCCACTCCCCTCAGCAGCAACAGGAATCACTGTTGGGTATTCACATTTAGAAGTTCCATGTACAAATAGCTGTTTAGGATATAAAAGTTATTCTTTCTAATGCAAGATGTGCTGATAACCTTCAGAAAGTCACTTCACTTTCTGTAATCTTTGTATGTAACTTTTTCATACAATCACTTAATCACAGAATGGATTGGAAGACACATTGGAAGTTATCTGGTCCAATTGTCCTGCTCAAGGAAAGCAACCTAAAGCCTGTTGCCTAGGATCATGCCTACACAGATTTTTAATATGTCCAAGGATAGATAACCCCAGAATCTGGGAAATCTATTTCACTGCTCCATCATCATTACAGTGAAAAAGTCTCCTTATGTTCAGATGGAAGTTCCTGGTTCTCAGTTTGTGCCCAATGCCTCTGGTGCTTAAAAAGAGCCTGGGTCTATCCTCTTTCCTCTCTCCCTTCAGGTATTTATGTTCATTTATGAAATCCCCAGCACCTCCATCTCCACCCCTACTCCATTCACCCCCACCCTCCATGTCAGCCTTCTCTTTTCCAGGATAAACAGCCCCAGCTCTCTTACTTTTTCCAGAGAACAGATGCTCCAGTCCCTTAATCATACCCGTGGGTTTTGGTGGACCCCCTCCAGTATGTTGATGTCTCTCTTGTGCTGGGGAGCCCAGAACTGGACACAGGATTCCAGATGTGGCCTCACCAGGAAGGACCACCTCCCTTGACCTTTTGGGAACACTCCCCCTTTCTTTGCAGCAAGGGCACATTGCTGGCTGAAGTTCAATGTGCTTTCCACCAGAACTGTCAGGTCTTTTTCTGACAACTTGGTAGCCCCCAACATACATTGGGATTCTTCCTCACTAAGTGCAAGAATTTGCACTTCTCCATGTTGAACACCTTGAGGTTCCTGTGAACCCATTCCTCCAGTTTTTCAAGGTCCCAGAGGATGTCACAATCATCTGGCACATTGGTCACTCTTCTCAGTTTGATGTCATCTGCAAAGTTGCTTAAGGTACGTTCTGCCCCATAATCCAGGTTATTAATGAACATGACAACAATACTGGATGCAGTCTTGATCCCTGGGGTATACCACTAGTCACTGGCCTCCAACTAGAATTTTCATGGCTGATCACCATGCTCTGGGCCTGGCGGTTCAGCCAGTTTTCAGCCCACATCACTGTCAACTCATTCAGCCCATACATCAACAGCTTCTCTATGAAGATGTTATGGGAGACAATCACAAAAGCCTTCCTGAAGTCCGGGTACAAAATATCCAATGCTCGCCCATCATTTACTAGGCCAGCCACTTCATCAAGTTGGTCAAGCATGATTCCCGCTGGTGAAGCCAAAATGATTTCTTGTGGTTATTTTCTTGTCCTTAATGTACCTGGAAATAACTTCTAGGATTAGATGTTTCATCATCTTCCCAAGGCCTGAACTGAGTCTGAAGAATCAGAAGTTCCCTGGGTTGTCCTTCTTGCCTTTCTTGACGATAGGGAAGACATGCTTTCCTCAAATCTCTGAACTTTTTTCCCCATCACCATAATCGATGAATGATTATCAAGAATGGCCTTGCAGTGACTTCTTCAAACTCTCTCAGCCCTTGGGGGTGTATCCCATAAAGGTCCATGGACTTATGTATGTCCAGTTTGTGTAAATATTCCCTGACTTCGTCCACCAAAGGCAGATCTTCCTTGCTCCGGCCTTTATCCCATGTCTCTGGGACCTGACATACCTGAAGATCAGGCTTACTAGTAAAGACCGAGACAAAGAAAGCCTTCATTTTAAAGGTAGTATTGGGGGCTAGTATTGTTATTCACATATAACAAAGTTTGTACATCCGGGATCCAGTCCAAACTGAATTTCTTGGTATTAGCATAATGAAAAAAAAAAAAAAAAAGCCCTATAATGCTAGCTTTGTGTTGTTGCTCTAAATCTCTTAATAAAGCACAGTATTCATCCACAGAAATGTCAAAAATAAAATATATGTAGATGTACAGGTCATATCTACCTTTAAATATCAACTGCTTCACTATATGTAATATTTCTCAGGTAGTCTCGTCTCTTCAATGTGTATTCAATGAACAAAAAAAAAATAATTGACATAGACCATGTGAAAAAAACAAATATGTACTTTATTATACATTCCACTTTGGGTAATTACTCAAAAATCATAATAATCAAATTGTGTATAATTAAATTTTGTATAATGGTGTATAAACTACAAGCAAAGCCATGAACAGTACTGCATTACATTGCATAATATTGAAAGACTTGGACTCAAAAATTCTCAGGTTTTTCTCAAAGTTTTTCCTTTAACTGAACACAAAAGAAGTAAATTACTTTAATAATTGTAATTAAACTATGCATTATAATTTCTTAAAAGTTCCCAGACATTTATGATTTTTTTCTACTTCTCTACAGAAGCCTACTGAGTGAACTACTGGAAGAGCACTTGAACTGTGGAAAACAAATTGTCTTCTGGAAACTATATCCTTTTATTCCTCTCAAAACAGTCAGAATACTCACGGTGTTCAGGAACTGGTACTTTATTCCTAAATTTCTTTTTAACGTTAAATGTGTCAAATTACTAATATTCCTCCTTAAAGACAATTTGAATTACTTAAAGTGTGCCCACATTGTTTAATTAAAAAGGAAATTAACCTGAGGAATCTACTTATCAACATTTTAGCAATTATTTAACACCTATGGAATTAACAAAAGATGTATCTTTGGTTTAGTGCCTAAAACTCACCATTCTTACAATGTGATTTAAGGCAGACTAGATCAGTTCTGTAATGTTACATTTATTAGTCATGTATTCATACCCTGAAGTATCAGATAGTTTACAAGAACTTAATACTTGTATTTGTAACATTGCTGGTATTTTTGAAAATGGTACATATTCAACATATACTGGGTTACTTTAATGAAGATGTGCCAAATAGTTGAGGTACTTAGCTGAGAGACTTCCGGAACCCTTTTTTCCTGAAGAGAGGAAAAGGAAAGTAAAATTATTTTTGTAAACTCTTGTATCACCATATGATTGCCTTGTGGATTGGTTAATATCATTTGGATTTTGATATAATAAAGCAGTGTGAATAAGGTAAAGTATATAGCATTAATTCACAGTAAGAATTAATTATGTCAGTCTTGTCAAGGCAAACAAGGAGGCAAAAAAATATAAAGACAGGAGTTTCCTTCTCAACTGTAGATTCAAAGAAACCATAGACTCAAAGAAACAAATCAGAGAAATTGAAAATATTACTCAAATCACATAACAACACTTTATACTGCTAATGTAATATCCTAAATGGGCTGCAACCTTTACTCAATGTGTTTCTGCATTGTTTTATCAGAAATACCAAACAACAGCTTCTTCCTCAAATTCCAAAATGATGCAAGGAAAAAAAGTAATAAAAAAGAATTGAAGGTGAGGGAAAAAAAAAAAAAAAAGTGGTGGTGGTAGTGGTGTTGGGAATTAGTTTTCTCTGCATTAATATAACTAATAGTGAGAATACTGGACATTGCTACTTAAAGTGAAAATTTCCTGGAGTTTAGTGCAGAAGAAAGAACTAATAGTTTACATGGAGGAAAAAAATTAACAATCCTATACTTTGTGTCAGAAAAATATTTCCTACCTTCTTAATAAAAGTGACAGCCTATGCTGAAATGATGCACAAACTCTTTAAATTTACATGAAACATTCTGTTGTACCAAGGTTAGATTTAATCACTTTATGTAAAACTATTGTGAATTATTAATATTTAATAAAAGAGTAAGTAAAATAAGATCATTTTCTGCTCCTATGCTTTCAGAAAAAAAAAAATTCTCATAGAGTCATAATTTTTAAAAATTAAACACTTACTTTCCTTTAAAATCAAGGGTAATCACTTAAAAGTGGTGAAAAAGCAATAGAAACCAAATAGAATACTAATTACTATCATATTAAAGGAAAATGAAGTGAGATTTAAAATAAATTTAGGAGCTTTGCTTAGTAAAGGGTTGATATTTTATTGAAATAATTAGCACTAGGATAAATATTGCCAGCCCTTTAGAGTTACATGCACCTTCTTTGAACAAAACATAGTTAATCGTATTTTCCAGGTAATACAAAATATATCTGTGATTTATTTTGTTTATGGTGCAGGATGCATTCTACCACTTTAATAAGTTTTATTTATTTTTATACTATTGATCCCTGGTAGAAAAGGAGCAAATGTATGACATGATAAAAGATATAATGTACCATAAACATGCCATAAGAAAGTACAGATTATGTTAAAATTATGGCACAAAACCCTCTCAACACCTGCATAATCCATTGTAATATGGGAGATCTTCTGATTCTAGAAATGCTGGTGATAAGGGTGTACAGAAATAGGCGGCCTCTCATTGCTGATTCTGCCTCTTCTCATATGGTAAATTACATTAAAACTGTAACTATGCAAGATACTTTTGTGAAAGCTATTTTGGATGGAGGTGGTATGAAAATGGAAGGTGGTCATTTATGAAAAAAAGTGAAAACAGTTATAATAGATTTAAGCATCTCTATGAACACTATGACAAAGATAGACAACCCATCATGAAACAGTTACTGTGGAAATCATGGCAACCTACTCAAAGAAGTAGAAAAACCTTCCGTTGTTCCTATCCTATCGTAACCTAAATGTGATTTTCAGATTTCAAACAAGATATGTTTATGAATAACTTTGCAAGTGTTTACATTTTGCTTAAAACTAGAGAATAAGGGAGAGGAAGTCATGAACTGGATGAACTTGTTCGCTGCACCTTCATCTCTGAGATAAAATTTTTGAAACCTCTTAGACAAAATAGAAAAAAAAAGTTAAATGAGGTCATAAACATTTCTTCAACTCTAACGCAAGAACAGCTAAATACCAAAATACCACTGTTCAGGGCTGCTATGAGATATTCACATTTCAAGCAGCAGAATTCCACAGTGTACATACGTATCTGGTTTATACCCCAAATCACCAAAATATGAGTGCTTAGACATCTAAAATTTACCTAAAAACCTAAGTCACTCAAGGTGTCTGATCTATGCTCCTGCATCTAATATAACACCAAGCAGAGCTTAGTAGCTGAGATGTACCTCGATCACATCACTTGCTTAGGATATAGGACACACTTAAAAAGGTCCCCAAACTTATTCTCATTTAGTAACTTAGGCAGATCACGTGCCACCTGGCATTCGCAATAAAAATTGGTCTGTATCCCTGATTGACTAACACGGATTCACTAACCTTTTATTCTGTTTGCCTTTTCCACTTGCCTAGCTTATCTGTTTTTCTATTCTACTGAAAATAGATTGATCTGATCACTGAATGTTTTTGTGCAGACACCCTGTCCTTACACAATGACTTACATCCCAACAGGACAGGACAGGACAGGACTCATTCAACTAAATTTAGACTTCTATAATGTACATTCCCATATTCAGGCTAGTTCCCCTAGGCTTCTGTTGTCCTGACTGAAAAAAAATAGGTTCTTTTAAAATAAAATTCACCTCAGCCTAAAAATAGGTCAGATATATTGTTCCTTAGAAGTGCCCATTTCCCTTCATTAATTATAAAGGAAGTCTTGGTGATTAAATCAGATGAAGACATTTAGGCCATAGGTATCTGACATCTGGTTTGGTAGCCTAAACATAGGTGTCTGGCAACATTTAAGATGCCCTAGGTTATCCAAGGGCACATGCACAAGACTGGGAAGTGTAACACAAGGCTCATGAGAGAAGCCAGCCCTTCTAAAGTAGGAGCTGAAAGCCAGGTAGGGTTCATTAAGAAATCTCACATGAGCTACTTGAGAAAATTCATCAAGTCTTGTGGGTGTTTTCAGTTCCACATTAGACACCTGCATTTGAGTACCTATGGTATATGGGGAGTAACCATTCTACTAAAACTAATTTAGTTAAGTATATTTTATCAACTGTACAGTTTTTCCAGACTCCATAGACTGTATTAACTATACATACAATAAAAGAACTCAAAAAATTCTAATTACTTACATTCAAACACCTAAATTTATGTGTTGACACTCTGAAAGCAAATCTAATCCCTGAAGTGTGATAAAATTAATCTTACTTCAAGTATGTTGATTGCAAATAGATCAAGCCCATTTAAATTCATATATCTACCTTGTACACATTTCAAATTAAGCTAAATAAATATTTTCCAAAATACCTCTTGTACATTCCAGCAAGTTTTAAGTAGGTAGTTCATTATTCACACATCCGCGTGCTGGAAAAGTAGACACAAGCTCTTAACTTTCACTTCTAAATTAAAAACTCTTTAAGAAAGGTCATCAAGATATGGCCCAGTTAAGACATAAAGTCTGAAAATCACCTTTATTAACCAGTGACACCCAGGCAATTAAGAAAGGGCAAATACAGGTGATGAAAATAAAGTAGGTGACTTGAGTGAGCACTGGAAATTATATCAAGAATTATTTAATTAACTAGGTAAACATACTTAACAGCTCAGGCTTTTCTTGCACAGTTTAAATCTCCTTCCTACAACCTTCTGTCTTCTCCTCAGTCCTTGTTTCAGTACTTTCATTGCTTTTGTACATTTATTATCTCCCTTTTCTTGCTGCTTCTCCTTATATTACAGTCAATTTATCTCCCCTTACCTTCCTGTTGGGAACTCTCATGTGCCTCTACATCTCAGGTTTCTCCTTTTTTGTTTTTCACTATTTTTCATTTCACGCTTATTCTCAAGTATTCTAAATTTCTCTTTACCTAGCTTCACAATAAGGTCTTTTATTGTTCCTTTTCCTGTGCTTTTTGCAACTCTGATGAATGTTCTTTATAATTTCTTTCAAATACTTTTCCTTTAATTCCTGAAATCTTTCTAGATTCATTTCAGTCATTCTTCACTAACACCTGATCTTAATGACCTAGATTTAATAATCTGGTTTTAATAATCTGATTTTAATGGATAATACTGCTTGATGTGACTAAGCAAGTGCTTCTCAGGGGAAGAGAGTGCTCGATAATGTGGATCCATATTATAGCTTTATTATCAAAATACAGTTCTCTCTGTTATACTGTTTTTGTCAAACTCTCTGTATTGTTAAATGATAGTGCAGCTATATACACCTAATTAAAACCACTATATATTTTGGATTATTAGTGCATTTCTTTTTACCAGAACTTGTTGCAATGGCTTTCTTCCTGATATTCTCATACATAATTTCATTTTTTTTTCTGAAGTACTAAGGAAAGCTGGGTTTTCTATCCCTGACTTTTAAAGAATTATCATAGGAGTTCAGATATTGTCTCCATTGCAGATTCATTTTCAACTTCCCTCCAAATAAGCAGAAACAGGTTGCATACAGATAAAACTACAGATTAATAGTAAAAATTTTATGCCATTGTGTTCTTGCAGAATGTATTTAACTGGAAAATATTAATTATCAGAAGTTTCACAGGGAGTCTATTCTTTACCAAGGGTAGAAATAGAACTGAGAAGTACTGAGCCATTATCCAGTCTCAGACACAGATCAATTGTACATGCTTGAGTGTGGCTCAGGTCTTAGGAAACTCTATACTTCACACCACTTCCCAGGAAGTTCCAACTTTTTTGTGATATCTCAAGGACTTCCTTCAGAAGAAGCGGTATATACAAATATAATTGTTTCATCTAATTTTGGTTGTCTGCAGTATTAAAATATAAGTCTAAGTTAGTCATCCTAAGCTTTCTTTAAAATTAAAATAGAGAAATAAGCAGGTATTAGAGCGTGATGCATCTTTAGATTGCTACCTTAGGAAGAAGTGAATTACACTCCAAAGCTAGACATATGCAGTTGGATGGATTAATCCCACATAAAATTATTTGATTGATTTATTTTCAGTTAATATGTCTATTTTTTATATTATTTCTGGGGTTTATCATGTGTGTTTCTTTTATCTGAAAGTAAATAATCCTAGTAAATAGTATTTCTTGGCTTTTCTTTGGATCCATTTAACAGCTATATTTTCAATGTGAAGGACTCTAAATTCCTGATCTGACTTCTGAGAATAATGTACACAAAAAAATAATGAAACTTAGAAAGATTTCTTAACTGAGGGCCCAGCACCAAACACAGAGATGTAGCAATATCAGTATAGGAACTCTCGTGTAAATGTTATTTCTCCTGCATTTTGAATAATGTTATATAAATTGGCATATTGTCAGATATGAGATTATTTTAATTAAAGGGTGAGTCTGAAATCACTAGTTAAAAAAAAAAAAAGTGTGAATTTGGAATAGTGAACATGTTCATTTAAAAAATAAACTTTCCCACAAACAAACCCACTAATTAATGAAAATTACAGAGAATTCTACAATTCTATAATACTATAAATCCGATAGAACTTTGTATCTTGGAGCTTCTTCTTTGAAGTCTTTGTTATATGAAACCAACAGGTCAGTTAAACCTCTTGTTTTATTCTTTTCACAATTTCCACAATGCAGACAGAAGTGTTGGGTTTTTTTAATTTTTTTTCAAGATTTTTTTTTAATAACTAGTTTTTCAGAGGCCTAGAGTCACCAGAAATATGAACAGCATGTAACAGAAATATCTATTTCCTTTTTCAGTTGTTGTGTTTGACCCCAACGACAATTGTGTTTGATATACTTATGTTTGATGGAAAATTAGTTGTTTCTATAGCTACTATGATTTCTGATTGATACTCTGAATTGTGTTATCATTTTATACCAAAACAACTATTTTAATGAAGGCGTAGTCATGTAGGATAGTGTATTAACATTAAATGCATTACATAGGATCAAATTTGTAAAAGAAAAAAAACAACCCAAAATCAAAACCCAACCATTAAACCAAGATACCTGTACTATGTGATAAAGAAGAGCGTCCAGGAGATTAAACATCAGTATATGAAATTGATAGACCAAACAATCCAGTACCTTGAAAAGTTATTAAATCCTGCATGTGTACAGTGAAAGGGTATTTTCATTGTCTGCATTTCATGTGCTTCAAATGTACATCATTTATTTGAGGCATTTTAATGATTTTTTGAAAAGAGGCTCCTGAAAAAAATCATCCAAAACCCCAAACTAGGATAATTATTGGTATTGCATCTTATTTTCATTTTAACTGTAAAAACTGAAATTTACGTTCTATCTATCTATCTATCTATCTATCTATCTATCTATCTATCCATCTATCTATCCATCTATCTATCTACCTACTTATATACATCTGTATGCAAGGATATAAACTCCAAACTACCAGGGGATGATATCTCTTTTGTGTGTTAATAAATGCCAGTTTATCTTAGGTTTTTATAAATAAACACCATTATTGAAAATATAAATTCTCCTACCTAAACTGTATGCTGACATTTACAGCAAAGAAAACATTTTCAATGTTTAAGATATTCCTGTACAAATACAGTTTTAGTTAAAGTCAAGTCATTACTTTTTAGCCACAAGATTAGTTTTCATAACTCTGCAGGACAGCTAACATAAAGGACTACTGATTCTGACTTTAACCTTAGGACACAACCCTAATATAAATACTAAGGGTTGAAGTTCTAATTTCTCTAACATAGACATGAAAGAGAAGAGCAAAAACCCAAGGATTCCTACCTCCTTTAGATGTCCAAAGGTTATGTACTTCTAAATTCACAGTGCAAAAGTGAATAGAAAAATCTGATGCAGAGATATTCCACTGTGAAGAAGGAGGAAGAATTCTCAGATTTTGCCTTTTTGCATGTGTGCACACTGAAAGCAATTCTGCTTCAGAAGTCTCATATTATCTACTGTAATTCAGTATTCTGAAGAGAAATCTTTCCATGATTATGAGTACACCTTAGCCCTATACAGAAAGCATAATATCTAATCACCAGTCTCATATATTATTTTTCTCTCCCTTTCCTCTTTCAGGTTATATTTTATTTTGTTATAACCAAAAGTATTGAGAAATCAAACAATTTTGCGTGTTGTTTTCATATACCCAAGCCCATTTAATTTCACTCTATCTTGCAACAAAAGTCCAATGACATAAACCAAAAACCTCCACAGACCTATGGCATGATTAGTAAAATAACACAGGAAAAGAGTCACATGTATTTTCAGGCAATCATCCCATTTGATATACCAGAGCAATCAACAACTGACATTTTGTTATTGTATTTCATTTTGCTAATCAGGCTTCATTAACAGCGTATCCAAAAAGATAAATCTCTCATTCTATTTCCCTGTAGTGTGCTGGTACTGGAATAAATACTAGCTATTCTCCACAACAAAGAAAAATGTAACAATTTTCATATTTTTTTTTTTTCTATTAGTTTGTTGAATAAAACTATTAGAGTACATTAGAATCACAGAATCGTAGAATGGTGGAAGGGACCTTAAAGATCATCAAGTTCCAATCCCCCTGCCATGGACAGAGACACCTTGCACTAGACCAGATTGCTCACAACCCCATCCAACCTCATCTAGAACACTTCCAGGGACGGGTCATCCACAACTTCTCTGGCCTTGAAGTTTACTGGAGAAAATAATACTAGTAATTCAAATGTTTGAATTTCTGATAAAAAAACCCACTAAATTATTGATTTTGAGTGACTTGACTTATTCTTTGCTACTGAATACCTGAATAATGACATTTGTATGAAAATATACATAAGAATTATATGGCAATAATAACATATTTGTTGTTCCTGTGTTTCTGAAAGAGGAAGAAAGAGTAATTTAGATTATTTGCCTAATTCATTTTTATATCGTGTTAATAAAGTTAAAATTAATGTGCAATTATTAACTTCTGTGTGAAAAGGTTGGCCTTAAATTATTTTTAATGTGTATTTCTTGCAAACAATTTTATTATGAAGGATGGACTTATAAATCTCGGTACTTCAACAGTTTACTTAAGCTGTCTGCTACGCTGATAGCTTATGAATCCCATAGACTTTCAGAACCAAAAACCTACTGTATGACTATTGTACATATTAATCTATACAGCCTTATGTTACCATTTTTATCTGATGAAAATATTTTTTCTTTTGAATAACCCAGGTTTTTTTGCCTCTTTCTCCTCGTGATTAGTCTAAAGGCATACATGGAAAAACCTCAGTGGCTTAAGATGGAAAACAGCACATTTCCCTGTGTGTCTCTTTCCCCAGCTTTCATTTTTCTTTCTGACATTTGGTCTTGACTGCCAGGCAGAGCTGATGATAAACACAGAACAATTTTTCTCTGTACATATTTCTTATATCATTGGCAATCAAAAGCAAATAAACAAACTCCAGGAAATAAAAAAACATTTGTGGAATTGACCAAAATGTTATAATTTTTGATTCATAAGAAATCTTCAAACAATGAGTATTTTGTCATCAAGTCCTAGAAGGCATGCTTTTAGAATATATTTTGTAAAGGTTTTTTTTTTCTTGAAATTTAGAGAGCTTTTTCTTGTAGTTATTTTTTAGAGAAGAGTCATTATTCCTTAGAGTAACTGTCAAGATATGACATCTTCTTCATTAAAGAGAAGAAAATACTCAGGAATTTTTTTTCTATGAAGTTTAGATAACTAATCTCATAGGGATAATGCAGGTATGAATTTTACTAATGAGATGCAGCATCCTTAGATGGAAAGGGACAATGTGCACTTTATCAAAATCTGTATTAGTTTTAAAAACAATCCTAGAATTAACTAAATTTTACCATCAGAAATAGTAAAGGCTGCTGTTTTGGGGGGTAGTTATGTTCGATAGGATGGCATATTGCTTAACAGAAGGCATTAATCTGGTCTGTACCTTTTGTCTGCTGCTTAGTGTCCGAAGACATCGATACATGCAAATGAAGTCTGCAAGCATGATTATTTTTTTTTTTTTTAATTACCATTTACAAGAAATAGCTGAGCTTCTTTGTAACTATCCTGCGTATTGTCAGGATTCATTTAATAAAAAAGAAAAACATGAAAATGGTCAGCTGAAATTAAAGCACTCCTATTAAGAATTTGTTTTTCTTGATCGTACAAGGTGTAACAAGAAACTTTAACAAAGTTTGAATCATTTTTGTCTATGACCTGGATTGGTGCTATAAATGCACTTAGAGTTGTCACTATCTTGTTCAAGTGCTGAAAAAAAAAAGAAGCTTCTTTTAGAAAATTGCTTTAAAAGCACATGCATTTTTAGTATCAAAAATATTCTTAATTCGGAGCTGCTGTTACTATAGTAACCATTTAGGGTAAACATGCATACAGAAATATTTATATACATATATCCTCCCTCTCTCAATGCATGTTTAAAGACACATGGAATTTGCAGGTACATCATCAAACAGGAATCTTTACCCCTGCTTCCATGTTGCAATTTCCTTTCTTGAAACACAAAATTTAGTTATGGAGTATTTTATGACATTTATAGGCCTACAATAGTCCATTCTCCCTGTTACAGAAAAGCCATTATGCCCTGTCATGTCAAGTACAAAATTTTCTTTTTGAGATTTTGAGGACAGTAAATGTAGTTTAGATGTAAAAGTACTAGATTTAAGCTTAATTTTAGTTTTGTTTACATTTTCAAAATAGTGGTAGGAGATGTTATTGCAAATGGTAATTAAACATAAAAACACTAAGCAATATAAGCTGAAAATATTAATTTATCCATTAAATGTGTTAGTCTTATTTTATAATAAACTACAAGTAAAATGATAATTCTTATGTGGTTGGAAGCCAATCAAATGGAATTAAGGATACAAATATTTTAAGAACAAAACAAAACAATCCCCAGACACAACCCCCCCATTTTTTCAACTAATTAGAGATTATAACACAAAAGATGACATAACCTATTTTACACTATGCAATATATCTATAGCTCCTCCCAGTGAAATGTTAATAGAGCATTGTCTGCATTCTGCCAGCCAGCCAAGCTCATGCTGAAGTTTATCCTCCAGTCTGGGTACTCCAGTCATACAGAACGGGAAACTTAATATAAACTTAATAGATGCATTTCACCTCCATTTTCTGTACTTATACCAATCCTACAAAAACATAGCAGATCTTCTGTGAACACAGACTGGTACATGCATATTTTCTCAATAAACCAGTGAATAGCTAAGAAAGATTCCATGCCACTGTTTTTGAAATATAACATAAAATACACTGGATAATATAAATAAAAGTTGTTCTTTTTCAAATAAATGGTATATGCCATATTTAAAGTATATATTTATAT
>VXBJ01002456.1:64752-93860 GCA_013400055.1 Nycticryphes semicollaris
TATTCTATTCTATTATACTATATTATATTTAAATATATTCCTGTGAAAAAAACAATTGTGCATTTTATATTTGTTGTGCACATGAAAATCAAATTTGACATATAGCTTATTTAATCTTTGCAGTGATTTTTGGACATAGAAATTTAGTAAAACTGTTGAATTGATTTGGTTTATCCAGTTCAGAAACCACTGACAAAATGTACTTTTGTAAATTGAGGAGACAATTTGAAAGGATTGGAATAACATTGACCTCATGTGAAATACATAAACTTGATATAACTATGTGATGGTTATTATTTTGTTTTTCCTTTAGGGAAGTCAATTCCTAATTGGGTATTTTAATTATTTGCATAATACCAATTTATACTGAAGTAGAAGAGTTTTTAAGTTTGATTTACATTAAAAAAATACTTAAATGTTAAAAACTAAGGTTCTGCAAGCGGCCTGTGGACATTAAGAATTCAGAAAGAAAATAAAGCACGCTCTTTATCTTTATCTTTATCTTTATCTTTATATCTATCTTTATCTTTATCTTTATATCTATCTCTATTTCTACCATCTCTATCTCTACCATTTCTATCATCTCTATCATCTCTATCTCCGTCTCTATCTCCGTTTCTAGCTCTAGCTCTAGCTCTCTCATCTCTATCTTCTCTATGTCTATCGCTCTATATCATCCATATCTACATCTATCTAGATGTCTCAACCCAATCTTGTGATGTCCCATCTTTCTTTTTTTGTTGTAGTGATATGTCTGAACAACTGGCCAGATAAATGTCCAAGTGAGTAACTCCTCTAAATCTGGAGGCAATAAAAGGCATTATTCTGTTGAAGGACATGGGGTTTTTTTACATAGACTCTGATGAGCTGAACTGTTAATGCATTTCAGATTTAGTTGGCTGCCAAGGTCAAAACACCATTATCGCCAGTCTAGTTTAGCTCAACAGCCATAAGATGTATTAGGGAGACTGTGCAGAGGTGCTAGCCTGGTGGTAAAGGAACACTCCCTTAAGGAGAATTGCCTCAGTTGATAAGATTTTCTCAGTTGCACATTTATATAGTATCTTGTCCATTTCAAAGACAAAAATAATTAAAAAATAATAGGTGTGAAAAACATTCCTTCAACTCAGTTTCTAGACATCTAGGAGAATGAAAGTGCAGCCGACATTACTAATGAGACTGAAAACTTTTTCAAGAAAAGATGATCACATATAAAACCCTACATATAGGGTTAGGCACAAACATTCCGTTTTGAAGTTAAGAACAAAATTGATGGATCAGACAAGACCACTCTTGGAAAAAAATACAGTTGCTCAGACAAAAAATTGAAAATTCAAATAAAATTTTAAAATAATCCACCTGTTGCTTATTTTCTCCACACCTACTGTAGAGAGTCTCATAATTCATTATCTGCTCTCCCTCGACCCCTGTAGCTAAGAAACAACAACAGCCTCTCTGTTCTGATTAAATTCTGTCAGGGTGTTCTGACAGAGGCCCCAGGAAGCAAAGAGTAGAATCTGGACTTGTGGCCAGTTACATAATGCCAGGTCCTAAAAGAAATGCAACTGTATATCTCTTCTGTATTCTGTAGTCATTTCATCAGTGGTGTTTTCAGTGATGATATGTTACTCACTATGTAGCATTTCGAAAGATATACAATCCATTTTTGCTTCTCTCTTACTTTTATGAAAAGTAAACATGAGTGTCAGAAAGTCTATTTTAGTCAATTTATCATCAAGTAATTCTGTTTCGGACTGAGGACTGTTATTTAGTCTCCAAGTTAAGTATGTTTGTTAGCTGCTTGTAAGTCTAGCTGCTTAGCTGCTAGACTTATGGATACCATGGTGATGAAGGCAAGGCAAAAGCCGAACTGCCGTCACAAGCAAAATAAATTGATTTATAATAGTAACTGCTAGTGAATATCAGAACACTATTGTACATTCCCTTCTCTTGAACTTATTTTATGTTTGCATATACATACACAATGCATTATTTAGTCTGTTTTGGCATTTGATTTCATGCAACTCACTTTCATGAAGAACAAGAATCTATTAAATTTTCAGGTGGTGTTACAGGTCACTTTCCTGTCAAGTTCTTATTCCTATTTCAACTGCAGTCCTTATATGCCCTCTGCTTTCCTCTGTGTTGATCTCCTGCTATGGGAAGACCACTTTATAAAAAGCTGCGATGCTATATTCTTGTGGCACCTCTAGTACTTACTACAACCCAATAGTAGCACAACTGTCCTGAAATACATCGGTCTTAGTTATACTTTCCTGTGTTGCTCCTTATACGTTCATGTTAACATCATATTGTCTCTCCTTATATAGTTTGCTTACATTTTGAAGCAAGGACCATATTTTTCTTTCTAAAACTTCATAGTGACTACAGCACATAAATCTGTTCTTTTATAGGGCCATTAGAGATCTATCACAAATTAATATTCAAATAGGGTTAATACAGCTGTAAAACAGATTGTATAATGAGAAGTTTACCTAAAAAATCATCAGTGTTTCTTGCAGTTAGCAGTGAACTTTGCAACTTTTTGGCCTCAGACTAACTGTGCAATTGCAGATTTGTTACATTACCGAGGTGAGCTTGTATTTTCCTGAGAATGGGTAATATTTTTGCTAATGCATTCAAGTTCCAAGTTCTTGTGCATCCAGGCCTTTGCAAAAGGGTCAACTAGGGTCTAAGAAGGATAGTGACAGCTTGGATATTTAGCTCCTATAATCGTTCTTCACCTTTCTGGAATAATTCAGTTTGAAACTAGTAGAAAATCTTAAAATAGGTACATTTGGTCTATAGAATCATTTTTTGGTCTCCACTGACTGGACATGTTATGAATTCCATTCAGTTGTTAAGGATATATGTCTAATAATATTTAAGATCCTCCAGGATATCAAGCCCTAAGCTGCTACTCAGGCACAGCAAAACTCTCTGCTGTATCATGCAGCTCTATAAAGGTATTTCAACTATCCTCGGAAGCTGCCTGTGTTTAGACAACAGATTTCCTCTGACTGTGATGTTAGCTTAGCCATTTAGCTCAGGTATTCAGCCTTATCTAAATATAAGTTTATACTCGTTTGTGGACCCAATTCAGTACCAAATGTTAATATATATAGCACATACCTACAGTGACTCTAATATTAATGGATGCTCGCAGAACAGCATAATAGCTATAGATTGGCTGCCAAATTTACCTGCTGAAACCACATAAAGTCACTGCTTTTGTTCACCAGGGGAATGGTATAATATGTGAGGAAGCACCTGGTCCTGTCATTATTGACCAGTATTGCTTCATTTTTTCCCTGTACTTTGTTCCCCTACACCTTCCACCCCACTTCAACTAGAGCAGTAGGCTCAGCTCCCTAACACACAGTGTACTTGTTCAGCTCCTCCCTGTCTCTTCTCCTCCTACCTGTCCCGTGGATACTCATCCTTTCAGGAGTTCCACATTCAGTTCTGTCTGCATGGCTAAGAAGTCTGAAATGTCTCTTGCAACTGAATCCTTACTGTAATAGAATAGATGGTGAATAAGCAAGACAGAGAAAATGAGCGTTTTATAGTGATTTTTGAAAGGGAAAGTTTAGAGTTCACCACTTTCTTCCATAACCCATAGGTTTGAAATTTTATACCTTCAGAAAATTTATCAAATGTCATTTCAAAAAATGCCTTGAAATTAAAAGGTGTAATTTGTTAACTGGTGATGTGGTTGACTTATCAAAAGAACAATCCATTATTTTTATTTCCTCAGAAAAGTATGGCAAGATATACTTGCAGTGATTACCTGAAAAGCCATTTTGATTTTTTAGAGGCAGTTTTAAATAAAAAGAGAAAAAAGAGCCCAGAATTCAAAGCTACAGTATAGCTTTCTATAGTTCAATGTTTTAAAGAAAAACTAATGGAGTTTTTGTTTCTTTTTGTGTGCGTGTGTGTCTCTGTAATAATTACTCAATTTTCTGATCAGAGGAATAAATTTATTTAATTATATTTGCAGTAAATGAAATGTCACTCTGCTCACTACCAGAGAATGAAATACTAATTCAAAGTTTAAGTACTTATCAATGTTAATAAGACATAATAAGCCTTTAGTGAACACTTTTGCTGTATGCAAAAACAACATTTGGTGAAAAAAAAATCTGCATACAAAAGAACAGAATAAAATACCATAATTAAGCCATTTATTTTCTTTTATTTTTTTATAATTACTGTGTAAAAATATCTGCTTTATGGCAAAGCCAAAAAGTAAGCAGTCCTTTATGTGATTTACCATTTTTGTTAACAGCTCTTGAGTTAGATGTTTTCAGCAGTGATATTTCAAATGCTTAATTATTCAAATTGCTTGATAGTAATAATATTGAGGCCATTAAAAAAGAAGAGTAGCCAAAGCTCCTATCTTGGTTGTTTTTTTGTTAGAGAGAAAATAAGAAAGCGTGAAAAGCAAGTATGAAGACTCTCAAAGTGTTTGTATTTGAATGTAACTGTCTCTCTACAGTTTAGGATAAGCTTTTTGCACTGCTGTGGGTTGAAAACAAAGGATTTGTGTGCAAAGATATCTGCTGTCAATTTATGTCACATGAAAAGCCTATTTTATATTTTAGAGTTAATGATAGTATACAAAGCACTGTGAAAGACAATTTTAGAAATAAGTATACACTCATGCTTTGAAAAAATTGTCCATTTTGATTCTGAAAGAGTTGCAAGTGGATTAACTAAGTGTAGAAGCATACAGGAAGCTAAACAGACTAATATTATCTGAAATTAATTAATAGACCTGTATTTCATTGCAGCATATTCTCTCATGATCTGTTGCAGAAAGGCAACATTCACAATATTTGCCTCTGGCTCAGGGATATTGTTTTCTGGTTTAGTTCAGCTTGGTTAGTTCTCTGAAAAATTTCACAGCAGTTACTGAAAATTAGGTTCTCTGCTAGCCTTTCCGAGTTGTGTTCTTCAGAAGGAAAGCTGGAATGTATAAGTATCCTGATAAAGTTTAATTATTTGCAGTGATGAGTAATAGCTGATAGGTATCTTTTACATTATATTATTTACACTTCTAAATAGGTAATAGTATTTAATTTGCAAATATAACATGAAACCTCCTTATCTATTAAATTATACCTGGAGGTAAGGCAGAGCATATTATGAAGAACGTTTTGCAGTCTAAAGGCTTCAGATGTTAGTATTCATTGAACAGGTGCACACCAAGTCCTTGACTGTGAAATATTTAGAAACCTTTATTTACATGCACAAGTGAATACAGGAACTATTGCCATGTCAAAACTAACTCTTCAGATGTTAATAGCTGTTGGTTTTGCCCTCTGACCATCCGGAATATTTAGCAGATTCAGACACTCAATATGAGAATGCAGAATGTTCAGGTGCTACCATCCCTTTCAGCTGGGCAGTTTTTATAACACAGCTATTAGCCTGAATATTCTCTGTCTGTAGTGGCACGGTCCATCCAGAACACATAAAATATCTAGAAAATTCATCCTTTCTCATTAGTTTTAGGTATTCATTTAGACAATTACACCGCACATAACATTAACGTTGTGAAGTATGCTGGAGATGACTGCATTGAATCTTACCTGGCAGACAGAAGTGGAACACTAACGGCACACATCATTCTGTAGGTATTACAGCAAATTGTAAGGTGGAAATGAGGCAGTAAAAGCAAACATTCAAGGAGATAGATGAAACATTTATGCAAGTCTTTGAGAACAGTTGATTTGTGGAAACACATACTACCTGCAAAAATTAAAGAATTCCATTGTTTAATCAAGGTCACAATACAAAAGTAAATACAACTCTTATACAACTACAAAAAAAAACCCCAAACAAACAAAGCTTATAAGAAATATTCAGTAAAGAACCCTAAAGGACCCTTAGGTCGTACAGAGAAAAAATCAGGAAGGCAAAAGCCCAGCTGGAACTCAACCTGGCGATTAATATAAGGGACAACAAAAAAAGTTTCTATAAATACATCAACAAAAAGAGGGTGACTGAGAATGTCCATCCCTTACTGGATGCGGGGGGAAACCTCGCAACCAAAGATGAGGAAAAGGCTGAGATACTTAATGCCTTCTTTGCCTCTGTCTTTAATAGTCAGACCAGCTACCCCCAGGGTGCTCATCTTCTTGGGCTGGAAGATAAGGCCGGAGAACAGAACAATTCCCCTATAATCCAGGAGGAAGTAGTTAATGATTTGCTTAGGCAACTGGACATGCATAAGTCTATGGGGCCGGATGGGATTCACCCAAAAGTTCTCAGGGAGCTGGCAGGAGAGCTCACCAAGCCTCTCTCCATTATCTATCAACAATCCTGGTCAACAGGAGAGGTGCCGGATGACTGGAGGGTGGCCAATGTGACGCCCATCTATAAGAAGGGCCGGAAGGAGGATCCCGGAAACTATAGGCCTGTCAGCCTGACCTCGGTACCGGGAAAGATCATGGAGAAGATCATCCTGAGTGAGCTCTCAAGGCAAGTGCAGGGCAGCCGAGGGATCAGGGCCAGCCAGCATGGGTTTATGAAAGGGAGGTCCTGCCTGACCAACTTGATCTCTTTCTATGACCATGTGACCCGCTTTCTCGATGAGGGGAAGGCTGTGGATGTTGTCTACCTGGACTTTGGTAAGGCCTTCGACACCGTCCCCCACAGCATTCTCCTGGAGAAACTGGAAAATCACGGTGTAGACAAGTGTACCCTCCGCTGGATTAAAAACTGGCTGGATGGCCGTGCCCAGCGAGTTGTGATTAATGGAGCAAAATCTGGTTGGCGGCCAGTCACCAGTGGTGTCCCTCAGGGCTCAGTTCTGGGGCCGGTCTTGTTCAATATCTTTATCGATGATCTGGACAGGGGGATTGAATGCACCCTCAGTAAGTTTGCAGATGACACCAAACTAGGTGGGAGCGTTGATCTGCTTGAGGGTCAGAAGGCTTTACAGAGGGATCTGGACAGGTTGGATCAATGGGCCAAGGCCAATGGGATGAGGTTTAATAAGGCCAAGTGCCGGGTCCTGCATTTTGCTCACAACAACCCCGGGCAGCGCTACAGGCTTGGGGCAGAGTGGCTGGAAATCTGCCTGGCAGAAAAGGACCTGGGAGTGTTAGTGTATAGCCAGTCCAAGACAACCTGTGTCTTCAAAGCTCCAAGACGACCTGTGTCTTCAAAGATTCATCATATATAGTCCATATAAAATGAGGAGAGAAGCAGAGACTATCAGAGATGTTGGTGACAGAACACTTTCTTGCAGCTCAGAAGAGGGATATATATGAATCAGGAATCAGGAAGTTTAAGGAGAAGAGATGGGTCGATGAATAAAAGATGGATATGTCATGTACTCTTTTTCCAAGTGGTACAGAAGTTACTGGTTGCTTCTTTTTGCATTTTCTGCTTCTTAAAAGACAAATTACTTAAGCTTATGTTGAAATATAAAAACTTGAATTTAGGTAGGTACCCCTGGGGTTTTATTATTTTCTTTTTCTTTTCTTTTCTTTTCTTTTCTTTTCTTTTCTTTTCTTTTCTTTTCTTTTCTTTTCTTTTCTTTTCTTTTCTTTTCTTTTCTTTTCTTTTTTTTTTTTTTTTTTTTTCCCTCTACTTTATGTATGAATGGAGTGGAAAACTCCAGTCTTTTAGCAAATAATGTATACTTTCCTGGAATAAATAATAAGTAATAGACCTTTGCAGATACTTGCCCTTGAATTTTTGTCACGTTTAAAATGATGCTTTTTAATTGATGTTTTTTATTTTTTTATATATATATGTCACTTTCTTAGATGTTTCAGCTGCTTTACCTGAAATAAGCAATTGGTATCTGTCTTATAATTGCTTTTTATGTATTACATTAAAGGAGTCCAGAAAAACTAATCTGTCAGACTGACTCCTAGGGGAGTATGGAGTTTTTTCATAATATAGTTCCCTCCATAACCATCAAAGTAGAACTTCTCTTGTTTTGCAGCAGATTGAATTGAAAGGTAGCTGAGAAGTGAACAATATTTTTATTCCAATAATCTGTTGAAAATCTACTATCTTGATGAATAAGAGAAAATATAGATACAATGTGCAAAACATGAAGATATACTAATAATATGTTTTAGCATTCTATTTATGCTGTCAAAACAGCACCCAAAACTAATTTTTTTTGCTGGGTTGCTTGTATTTTTTCAGCAGAAAGTTTAAAAAAATGTAGGCTTTACACTGCATTAACATTCCTAATTTTTGTACCAAATTTTCCAGGTTTAAAGAGGGATTAATCTGATATTATTTTTATATACATATGAACTAATTCCCAGGAATTTATGTTTTCTGGACAGAGGGAAAAATTCACTTGATAAAAGGCAGATATATACTGTGCTAATGAATCCACCCTAGAAATACTTAGTTTCTTAACTGATAGAGGAGGTAAGGTGTCAAATTTAGCTGTTTATATGCATATTCAAATATTTCAAGTTAACTGAACTGATTATCAGTTTTTCTTCCTATATTACTGAAATCAGTTTTAACAATTTAAAACTTTACATAGTTTGCATATCCTTAGACAAACTTCGAAACAATTATACAGAGCAGAGAAGTCTTATATCAGCTAAGAACTATACAGACATGCAGCCTTTGAATACGTTTCTTCTGCAAGTATTGATTGGAGCTAATGATCTCCACTGCCTGTGTAGTTCCCTACCTGATGCAGACTGGATGCCTCATCTCCCTCAGCTTATCTTGCCTCTCACACTTTTTCAAAATACCTGTGAAATGGCATCTGTTTTAAGATGGGTTATATTCCACTAGTTCTAAGTTAATCACTGTGTCCTTTATAAACTGACTCACTCTTACAGCCCTTGTCCTGGTTTTTGCCATTGAAAATTCCTCTGTAGTCAATCCTTTGCATATTGTACTGAGTAAAATGTAAAACAGTCTAAAGGCTTACTTTTATCAAAATATCTGGGATAGTGATGATTTTAAATCTGTATCCCCCTTTATTTCTTTTTATTGAAGGGGAAATAAACCTCTTCTACATATGCTGATTTTTAGAAATCAACTGTTCATGTCATTGTATAAGATCACTTAATCTTCAGGTGATCCTTCCTTTATTTATCTATTTTTTTGCATCCAAATAATAAAATATGTTGGATTAATTTCAGTCAAAAGGCACACGCATTATTATTTATTAGGATATGTACCCCTTCAGGCATCCGTTTTCTTTGCAGCCATCTAAACAAAGTTCTTGACATAGCTCCTCACAGAAAGTACATACTGCTTCATCTCCATGTTATAAAAATACAGTTTATCACATTTGACTTTTTTTTGCCACATGTTGATAAAGTGAGGCAAGACAGAGGTTTCTAAGAGTTATGAGTATCCCAGAAGCATATATATATGTGTGCAAGGAAAAGAGTTTCTCCCTGCCCGTCTAGAAGCTGTCAGTAAGCTGGAAAAATAAAATGCTAAACAGACAAAAAGCACACATGCTGGTCTTTACAGAGCTGAAGGATTAATTCCCAGGTTGCCGCCACGAGCAGCTGAGGTTTTCAGTGTAGTAAGGAACTGAAAACATCTGATACCTGACACCTTAAATATCTCTGTCAGTAAGGACAATTATGAGAAAAACACATAAAGTTGCTGGGTGTTCTTTCCTCTTACCATGTCTATCTTTTTTGCACAGGTTATTTTAGTGGTTATTTTTGCACAGTGATTTTTTTTTTTCTTTTTTTTCTTTCTTCAATGATGCGTTTACGTATTTAAATCATCACTATGCTCATCCATTTATTTCTGAAAAACCCAGAAATACAAGGAAGGTCATACCATGTCAGTCAAACAAATGAATAAAATATATTAAATTAAATAAGCAGCATTGGAAAAAACAAACACATATCCAGGAACCTGTGTGGTTTTCCATTTTGAAACCTGTACTTTCATCAATCTATTTCTACTTTCATTAATCTATTTCTATTATGATCTGGACCAGTTCAATCTGGTATGTTGAGATAAAAACAAATACTGCTGCTACTTAGCCTCATAGTGAATACCCATATCTATCTCAGAGTTATGGAAGATCAAGGCATGAAGAAAAGACTTAGAGTCTGTTTTGGGAAGCACGCAAAGTAATAGCAAGGAGAAATGTAGGAATATTTGTACTATGATATATTTTGAAAATGGTCTAATTTCATTATTAACTAAATTTTTGAATCATAAATAAGTGCTTTTATTACCCAACAAGTAAGGATTCAGACAGAGAAGAAACCATCTTCAAACATACCTCATTATCAATGAGATTGTGACTCAGTAAGCAAAGAAGCTTCTTTTGGTATATAACACCATCAGGTANTTTTTTCCCTCTACTTTATGTATGAATGGAGTGGAAAACTCCAGTCTTTTAGCAAATAATGTATACTTTCCTGGAATAAATAATAAGTAATAGACCTTTGCAGATACTTGCCCTTGAATTTTTGTCACGTTTAAAATGATGCTTTTTAATTGATGTTTTTTATTTTTTTATATATATATGTCACTTTCTTAGATGTTTCAGCTGCTTTACCTGAAATAAGCAATTGGTATCTGTCTTATAATTGCTTTTTATGTATTACATTAAAGGAGTCCAGAAAAACTAATCTGTCAGACTGACTCCTAGGGGAGTATGGAGTTTTTTCATAATATAGTTCCCTCCATAACCATCAAAGTAGAACTTCTCTTGTTTTGCAGCAGATTGAATTGAAAGGTAGCTGAGAAGTGAACAATATTTTTATTCCAATAATCTGTTGAAAATCTACTATCTTGATGAATAAGAGAAAATATAGATACAATGTGCAAAACATGAAGATATACTAATAATATGTTTTAGCATTCTATTTATGCTGTCAAAACAGCACCCAAAACTAATTTTTTTTGCTGGGTTGCTTGTATTTTTTCAGCAGAAAGTTTAAAAAAATGTAGGCTTTACACTGCATTAACATTCCTAATTTTTGTACCAAATTTTCCAGGTTTAAAGAGGGATTAATCTGATATTATTTTTATATACATATGAACTAATTCCCAGGAATTTATGTTTTCTGGACAGAGGGAAAAATTCACTTGATAAAAGGCAGATATATACTGTGCTAATGAATCCACCCTAGAAATACTTAGTTTCTTAACTGATAGAGGAGGTAAGGTGTCAAATTTAGCTGTTTATATGCATATTCAAATATTTCAAGTTAACTGAACTGATTATCAGTTTTTCTTCCTATATTACTGAAATCAGTTTTAACAATTTAAAACTTTACATAGTTTGCATATCCTTAGACAAACTTCGAAACAATTATACAGAGCAGAGAAGTCTTATATCAGCTAAGAACTATACAGACATGCAGCCTTTGAATACGTTTCTTCTGCAAGTATTGATTGGAGCTAATGATCTCCACTGCCTGTGTAGTTCCCTACCTGATGCAGACTGGATGCCTCATCTCCCTCAGCTTATCTTGCCTCTCACACTTTTTCAAAATACCTGTGAAATGGCATCTGTTTTAAGATGGGTTATATTCCACTAGTTCTAAGTTAATCACTGTGTCCTTTATAAACTGACTCACTCTTACAGCCCTTGTCCTGGTTTTTGCCATTGAAAATTCCTCTGTAGTCAATCCTTTGCATATTGTACTGAGTAAAATGTAAAACAGTCTAAAGGCTTACTTTTATCAAAATATCTGGGATAGTGATGATTTTAAATCTGTATCCCCCTTTATTTCTTTTTATTGAAGGGGAAATAAACCTCTTCTACATATGCTGATTTTTAGAAATCAACTGTTCATGTCATTGTATAAGATCACTTAATCTTCAGGTGATCCTTCCTTTATTTATCTATTTTTTTGCATCCAAATAATAAAATATGTTGGATTAATTTCAGTCAAAAGGCACACGCATTATTATTTATTAGGATATGTACCCCTTCAGGCATCCGTTTTCTTTGCAGCCATCTAAACAAAGTTCTTGACATAGCTCCTCACAGAAAGTACATACTGCTTCATCTCCATGTTATAAAAATACAGTTTATCACATTTGACTTTTTTTTGCCACATGTTGATAAAGTGAGGCAAGACAGAGGTTTCTAAGAGTTATGAGAATCCCAGAAGCATATATATATGTGTGCAAGGAAATGAGTTTCTCCCTGCCCGTCTAGAAGCTGTCAGTAAGCTGGAAAAATAAAATGCTAAACAGACAAAAAGCACACATGCTGGTCTTTACAGAGCTGAAGGATTAATTCCCAGGTTGCCGCCACGAGCAGCTGAGGTTTTCAGTGTAGTAAGGAACTGAAAACATCTGATACCTGACACCTTAAATATCTCTGTCAGTAAGGACAATTATGAGAAAAACACATAAAGTTGCTGGGTGTTCTTTCCTCTTACCATGTCTATCTTTTTTGCACAGGTTATTTTAGTGGTTATTTTTGCACAGTGATTTTTTTTTTTCTTTTTTTTCTTTCTTCAATGATGCGTTTACGTATTTAAATCATCACTATGCTCATCCATTTATTTCTGAAAAACCCAGAAATACAAGGAAGGTCATACCATGTCAGTCAAACAAATGAATAAAATATATTAAATTAAATAAGCAGCATTGGAAAAAACAAACACATATCCAGGAACCTGTGTGGTTTTCCATTTTGAAACCTGTACTTTCATCAATCTATTTCTACTTTCATTAATCTATTTCTATTATGATCTGGACCAGTTCAATCTGGTATGTTGAGATAAAAACAAATACTGCTGCTACTTAGCCTCATAGTGAATACCCATATCTATCTCAGAGTTATGGAAGATCAAGGCATGAAGAAAAGACTTAGAGTCTGTTTTGGGAAGCACGCAAAGTAATAGCAAGGAGAAATGTAGGAATATTTGTACTATGATATATTTTGAAAATGGTCTAATTTCATTATTAACTAAATTTTTGAATCATAAATAAGTGCTTTTATTACCCAACAAGTAAGGATTCAGACAGAGAAGAAACCATCTTCAAACATACCTCATTATCAATGAGATTGTGACTCAGTAAGCAAAGAAGCTTCTTTTGGTATATAACACCATCAGGTAATGTTAGATTTCAAGTCAGGAATTGAGGAGAATTAAGAGATCATAAAGTTTTAAGTCTCTCCAGGTTGTACAGCACTGCAGCATCAAAAAGTTGGCAAGAAGTACACTGATAGCTTTAGTATGTATAAATAGGCAGTAGCAGATTAATCGGTAGTGGTTCTTTCTCGCAGGATGATGAGGTCTGTCCCATCAGAAGTTTACAGGGGAGCACTTCATTCATTCATTCATTAAATTAATTCTGAGCCATTTTCTTTGCCTTAAACATGAAAGCCAACAATGCACATGCTACAACCAAGCTCAGCAGCACAACTGCCAAAGTATTCTGTGTGTAGCAACCATTCACTGGGATGCAGAAGAAACTCCCATCAGCTGAAAAGCATCAATGTGCGCCTTTAGAAAAATGCTATATTCAGTCTAGAGTAATTAAGTACTTGGACAATCATATAATTTTTTTAAAAGTAGCCAAGTGGGTAAGTATTAGGACATTACACAAAGTCACAAGTCACACAATTTTCTCATGACAAGTAAGCAAGCCCCTCTACTGTCTGGAAAACCATGTCCTGGAACTAGTAATGAGGTAGACAAGGAAGTTTATGTATCTAAGTAAATGAAGTGAAGTTACACAAATTGTGCACTGAACTGTCGTGTGCCTTATGAAGATCAACAGGAGAAGTACAAAGTCATGTACATGGGGAGCTACTGCATACACCAGTATATGCTGGGGACCACCCAACTGGAAAGCATCTTTGCAGAAAAGGACCTGGTGGTCCTGATGGACACCTTGTGGAACATCAGCCAGCAATGTACACTTGCTACAAAGATGGCTGAGGTATCCTGGGCTGCCCTGGACAAAGCATTGCCAGCAGGTCAAGGGAGGTGATCTTACCCCTCTACTTAGCACAGGTGAGAGTCTGGAGTCCTGGCTCCAGTTCTGGGTTCCCCAGTACAAAAGAGACATTGACATACTGGAGAGACACCAACAAAGAGCCAAAGAGGAGAGGGTGGGTTAGAGACAGGAGCATCTGTCCTGTGGAAAGGCTGAGAGATCTGTGACTGTTTATCGTGGAGAACAGAAGGCTGAGAGAAGGATCTTTATCAATGTATATAAATACCTGAAGGGAGGGTGGAAAGAGGATGGAGCCAGGCTCTTTTCAGTGGTGCCCAGTAACAAGTCCAGAGGCAATTAGTATAAACTGAAACACAAGAAGTTCCACCTGCACACTAGGAAATATTTTTTTCACTGCAGTGATAAGTGATCTAGTCTTCTTGAGCAAGGTCTAAAGTTAAATCTCTAGTTTAAAACTAGTTTTAAAACTAGAGATTTTATATCTAATAACAGTCCTAAAACATGTACCTCAGAAGCTATAGTGGAAAAGACTGGATGTCTTTAAAGGTTTCTAGGTGGATTTCTTCCCATTATACAAGTGTAGTTAGACAGTATCTCTGGGAGCATTCCAAGGTACCCAACTCTCTCTACATACTCCAGAAAAAGAAAGAAATCCTTTCCTTTGAATGCCTGCTTCAATATATGCCAAAAGCATATATTGATGTTTAAGTTAAGCATGCTTGAACACAACTATAAAAATCAACTGTCTTTTTTAAAAGATTCTTTGAATTAAAAATGTGTATATACAAGGACTTCGGGTCTGTCACAGAAAAAACAAAATGAATCATCTGAATTGAGAAAAAAAATCAGGAGTTGGTCACCACATTAAGCTCTAGTACTTTTTTTGGCACTATCTGGAAGGGGCTAAAAGATTTTTAGCAAAGAAGTCTATAAACATATTTCAGAAGAACAATTTTAACTTCTAAATCAAAAGAGAACAATATCTATTAGCTTAATTTGCTAATGGATTATTTTAGTTAATACCTACTACTCTTAAATTATAGATATTGTTACTGTTGTGAATTTAGTGGGTTTCTGTAGAAATAAAACATTTATAACACTGAAAAGTAACTATAATCTTTTTTCTGGATTTTTTTTTCTCCTGCAGGAGAAATATCAAAAATTTCTAAAATACCAAAATTTTCTATGTAGTAAAAGTTACCTTTTAAATGTATGTGGCACTTAGTCCCTCCTGCCATTACTGGTAAATATTTTTTTGTCTGTCATAGAATCATTTACATTAGAAAAGGCCTTTGAGACCATTAAGCCCAATAAATTAAGCTAACACTGCAAAGTCCACCACTAAACTATTTCCTTAAGTGCCACATCCACATGTCTTTTAAATACCTCCAAGGAAGGTGACTCAACCATTTCCCTAGGGACCCTGTTCCAGTGTTTGATAACCCTTTCAGTAAAGAAAGTGGGGCCTCACCAGTGCTGAGTATGGAGTGATGATCACCTCCTAAGTCCTGCTGGTCACACTATTTTGAATACAAGCCAGGATGCTGTTAGCTTTATTGGTTATCTGGGCACACTGCCTTCTCATATTCAGCTGTCTACCAATACCCTAAGGTCCTTTTCCGTCAAGCAGCTTTCTATCCACACTTTCCCAAGCCTGTAGTGCTGCATGAGATTGCTGTGACTCAAGTGCCGGACATGGCAGTTGACCTTGTTGAACCTCATACTATTTGCCTCAGCCCATTGATTCAGCTTGTCCAGATCCCTCTGTAGACCCTGCCTGTTCTCAAGCAGATCAGCACTCCCGCTCAACTTGGTGGCATCTCCAAACTTACTGAGGGTGCACTCGATCTCCTTGTCCAGATCACTGATAAAGATATTAAGGACAACTGGCCTCAATACTGAGCCCTGGGGAATACCACTTGTGACTGGCTGCCAACTTCATTCACTACAACTCTTTCAGTCCAGATGTTGAGACGGTATTTTACTCAACGAAAAGGACACGCATCCAAGCTATGAGCAGCCAGTTTCTCCACGAGAATGCTGTGGGAAATACCATGGAAGGCTTTACTAAAATCTAGTTACATAATGTCCATAACTTTCTCTCATTTACCAAGCGGGTAACTTTGTTATAGAAGGAGATCAGATTAGTCAAGCAGAATGTACTCCACAGAATCTTCATGGTTGGAAGGGACCTTTGAGATCATCGAGTCCAACTACACACACATACAAAATAAAGTAACCAACAAAACAAGCAAAAAACCCCACCAACACCCCCAAAAAAAACCCCCAAACCAAATCAAAACAAATCACCCAACCCAATAATCTCAGGCACTATAGCATGCACTGAAGTGCTGCGTCTACATGTTTCTTAAATACCTTCAGTTGCCTCCACCACCTCCCTGGGCAGGCTGTTCCAGTGCCTGACCATCCTCTCAGTAAAGTAATTCTTCCTAATATCTATTCTAAACCTCCCCTGCCACAACTTCAGACCATTCCTCTGGTCCTGTCATTATTCACTTGAGAGAAGAGGCCAACACCCACCTCTCTACAACCTCCTTTCAGGTAGTTGTAGATGGCAATGAGGTCTCCCCTCAGCCTTCTCTTCTCCAAACTAAACATGTCCAGAAAAATTGTGTAGACAGAGGAAATACTTTCTAAGAATCCTGAAAAAAAAAAAAAAAAAAAGGTTGGTAAAGTGTAAGGTTTGTAAATTATTCGTTGTACTTTTCTTCTTTGCTTGTCAACGCTGTGGTTCATGGCCCTTAGGTAATCAGTAGCAAGACAGCTTCTTGTGTCATAGCATAGCTGTTACTCTAATGACTTCTGCAAAGCCCAACTGGAAAACACCTGGAGTCAAACATTATTTTTAGTACCAATTTAGCTTCAATATTTTATATAGAGATATACATAGTGGTATAAGATGAATCAAAACACTTCCTTTTTTTCTACTTCCCCCACCCCCTACCCTTTTCTTTCTGGAACTGTTCTGCTACTTGTATAATACAAGCGTGTGGGACACACTGTAAGGAAAGATTATTTGTCTCCTGCACAAGCTTATAAAAGTTGAAGATGTCAGGGCTGTTAAGACTGGAATATGGAAGGTTGTTACTCAAGTATTTGAAATGTAAGTATATGGTTACATGGACTTAGGAGTAAAAATGAAAAAAGTTGGTCCCATAAAGATGATACTTTTCCTCCACTGTTAAGATAGTTGTTTTAAAGAAGTGGTTTGGGTTTCCCTTTCTCTGGCCCTAGACAAGATAAGAAGTTCAGATTAGATTCCATACCTACTTTTTTATAGTGTCAAATCTTGCTGTGATAAATCTTACCCCTATGTAAAGCAGCTGATTTAATTCTGTCAAGCAAATTCCTGAATCAAAATACATACTGTAATGCCAGGTAGACAGTAGTCACATACTCAAATATCTTCTTAATTTATGCTAAGTGAAGTGGTCTGTTTTCAGTAAAGAAAAATGTCATTTTCAAGGCTTATGGTTTTACCATCGTACTTAGTGTTCACAAAGAATTTTCATTGAGTTAATAGAGAATATTATCAATAAACAAGAGGAGGCTACGAGTTTTGTCATTTACTTTAATTGCACATGTTGTTTTCTAATCTGCTAGTAAAGTTATGATGTATTTACAATATTTTTACAATTAATCATATTCTTTTTTTGATAGTTCTACTTCTTCTGCTTGATAGTCAACATATTACCTGTTACAGGACAGGACAGTTATTCTGTGATATAAAATAGCAGGCTATAACTAATGACAAATATGCTGTTCCAGAGGGAAAGCATACTACAGTAAATTCTATCATGCTAAGCGTCATTTTAATGCCATATTCAGAGAATTACAAAAGTGTAATGATAGTTTTGCAGCTTTTAAACTTTTTTCTCCATTTTTATTCCATTTATGAAATATTTTCTGTGTACTATGGTTTTCTCTTGCAGCACAAAATATATTAAGATGTGGACAGAATGTTGTAAATTTAGTTGTTGTGTTTCAACTGCTGTTTCAAAAATGACTCTGGTAATCCACAGCATTTTGAAAACACTGTTATATTGAATAGACTATTGTGCCTTCCTGGTGGGAAGCTGTCTTCAGGAACAGGCTCACAGAGACTATCTGGCTATGTTAGTGTAAATATTGCTTTATTTCTAGAAGCCTCTCTTCTTGGAAATGTCTGTCTTGTTTCTTTACTTTTTGTTTTGAAGGGGCTAGCATGACTATTATGTTTATCTTTTTTAGAGCAGCTGTAGCTGCAAATATTGAATAAAAATTTATATTTAGCTCTAGTTCAGAATGAAGCACATAATTAACCTCATTGTGTGCAGTCTTAAGTATCTTCTTATGCATTTAGTAATTTCTGGGGCAACTGTTTTTTAGGAAGGTGATACTAGGACACTACACAGTGATAGCACAGCAAGAAAGACTTTTTTATGACCCATAAAAGGCATGGAAAGAGGTACTTTGGCTGTACAACCATCATGAGTCCTGCATTGTTTTATGTGCATTACTGTTAATATCTGTGCTAAATTTATGTCTACATTAGTTGCAATTATCACAGCTCAGGTATAACTTTAAAATACTGGTTAACGACATCTTGAGCTATTGAAATTTTCACAAATATATTCATCAGTGTCTTCCCAAATTAGGGATAGTCCTACAGTTTTAGTTCAAGGCACTTGCTTGTGGGTTGGCCAAGTATACCTCTCATACCATCAAGAGTTGAGGTTCCCACTTTTGAACACATTGCCATGAATGTTTAACTCTGTCCACGTTCTTTATGGGAAATTGCTGGGCTGGACTCAGACTTGATGGTAACATTCACCTCATCTCAATGTAGATATTCAAAAAGGTCAGGTAAATCACAGAACCATTTAGGTTGGGAATGACCCTTAAGATCATCAAGCCCAACTGTAATAATTCCCTAACCTTCCTCCTCTTCTATGGAACTAATCTAGGTGCCCACACTTAGGTGTCTAGTGTCATGTGAAATGCCCTATGGTAACGTGCTGGCCTCCATCTGTCATTTTGTAGGGTTTGGATCTTCCTTAGGTCTTGTGTGATGTCTGCTTGTCTCATAGAAATATCTCAGACACCTGAGTCTGTCTAAAATTATACTAAGTGTGTATGTGTGAGGAATGAGTTGACTATAAAATGTACATTGAGAGACTAGTTTTGCTGTAGTTTTTGTCTACACCAGGTATACCTGGAGTTAGGTAAGATAGCCTGCATTAAG
The DNA here is from genome assembly GCA_013400055.1 of Nycticryphes semicollaris. Taxonomy (NCBI): domain Eukaryota; kingdom Metazoa; phylum Chordata; class Aves; order Charadriiformes; family Rostratulidae; genus Nycticryphes; species Nycticryphes semicollaris. The sequence goes on from VXBJ01002456.1 coordinate 83,903, forward strand.
AACATCTAAATATTAAGTATGAAATCGCTAAGTCTCTTCATGGAATCTTTCCACAACCAAATATCAAATTTCCCACACTTAAGCATCACTGACAATGGTAGCAGCACTGACAGCAAGTGCTACAGTAGTTATTCTAGGGAATATATATAATAGGGGCGCCTACAGCCTCAACAGGATTCACTTCACTGTGAGAGTCCAACAGTTTGGGAAAGAAATACACCTGAGGTTATAATAAGGAATATAAAAAACTAGAAAGTCCACACTTTATTTTTTTCTTATTCTCAGACCAGTGAACTGATTGAAATAGTGTTCTTCTCTGCAGTATTTTCTAGGTATTTATATATATATATAAATAGATGAAAACTTTCAATTACTTCTTACATAATTAAAAGTATTATCTCAGGATTTTATTAGATTAATTGTGAGTATCAAAAACTATAAAAGAGAACCTAAATGAGAGTTTATTATGTCAAAGTGATGAGACTTATTCATACATTGTAAATTGTGCTATTGTCTGGTATGTAAAGATGATGAGATGCTCTGCTAATCTTGAATCATTAAAGATTAAAATAACTCTGAACAAATATCAAACAGAAAGAGCCTAAAAAGTATTGATTATTCATTAAAAATGCATTTATTCAGCTTTTATCTATGCAAATGTGAGGCAAAACTACTTGATTTTCTTCTTAATTTAAGTCAAGGCAACTATGTAAGAAGAGATAAGAAGTTGGCAAAGTCCCTTATCCGAAAAAGTGGTAAATACTTGGAACATTCACCTATCTTCTGGTATGCATGAAAATCTAATTAATCTGATAAAGAACATTTATGCTATTATCATCCCATTAGCCATATAATTACTGACATATCTTATTGGTAATGAAAAAACTATGAAGTATTACTCTGTGTCTCATTTACTGGAAGTTCAGGAAGTCTTTAAAATGATTTAGAAATTACATGGTCAAATTTACCTGACTCATTAATGCTAACTAACTGCTGAAATTAAAAATAATAATAAAAAAAATTATAATGATGATGTTGATGATGACGATGACAGATAAGAATAGTAATATTAATAGTAATATTAACAATAGCAATGACAACAACAATAATAATTAATAATAATGATATTTTTGTGTTGTTATAAAAAGTTACATGCAAAATAATTGTATTTTTATATATTGCAAATATTTATTTTATATAAATTTAAAAAAAAACTACAACAAAATTGATACTTGCTCTATCTTACACCATGTTACAATAAAATCAAGGAGCCTCTGTGTATTTTCAGATGGAATATTTAAGATATTGCCACCGATATTGGATTAATAAAGAAAACAGAACAAATAGGATGGTAGTTTTGTTTCCATGAATGTGCCTTTACATTTTTATTTCAGAAGTACTTATTTAGGATTTAATTATTTAAGTCACATGGTAAGTTTGTATCTACTGTAGTTTTGGTTGACAAAACAAGATATTTATTGATTGTTGTGTGAGCTTAGTAACACATTTAGCCATCTGGACTGTAGACACTTAAAAGCAAGTGAATCTGGATCTGAAACTAACTTTAATTTTTCTCATGATTAGCATAGAATCACAGAATGACATGGAGTTGGAAGAGGCCTCTGGAGATCAGCTAGTCCAAACCCCTGCCAGAACAGGTCCTCCTGGAGCAGGTTGCACAAGAACGTTTCCAGGCGGGATTTGGATATCTCCAGAGATGGAGACTTCATCATCTCTCTGGACAGCCTGATCCAGTGTTCTGCTACCCTCACAGTTCCTCCTGATGTTTAGATGGAACTTCCTATGTTCAAGTTTGTGCCCACTACCTCTTGTCCTTTCACTGGGAACCACTGAAAAAAGACTGGACCTATCCTCTTGACACTCAGATTTTAAGTATTAATAGACATTGATCAGCTGCTCCATCATCTTCCGTTATCCAGCCTAAAAAGACATAAAATGTTTCTCCAAATTTTTCCCTTTTTTTTTTTTTTTTTTAATCTTTTAAATGACTAAATGGTCCTGTTATACACATTTCTCTTCTGTAATTTAGGGCTATAATTCAGTTGTCTAAACATAAGACCTCAGTAACATCTGAGATATCCTGGAATATTGATGACATTTCTGTGGGGCCATTGGACCTATAGTGGACAAGAGTTTTGATCTGACAGCTGGGTGCCCAGACAGACACTGCTGGACTTCTCCCCTAGCACTAAGATTTTATGTTGTATAACTACCCTGACCTCTTTGTCCGATTTAGGGATCTTTATGTTTAGGGACTTTTGAAAACATAAGAACTGTATTGTGTTCCCTAGAACTTGCCCAACAAGCAAAACTTAATGATTGTTTACAGAATAAAACTCATCCAATTAATATCCATTGGCGTTATCTATTAATACTTGGATTATTTTGCAAGCTTCACTGAAAATTGTTCTATAGTACTTAGCTAAGAGTTTTTGCTAAGACCTATGAATTGTTGTGAAGTATTGCAATGTCTTGTCATATTATTTTGTTAGACAAGAGTTTATCAGTGGGGTCTTTGAATGTTAAATTACTATACATGCACAAGAATATCCTGTATGATACCTGCTGTTTCCTGACTATTTACTATCTTCTGAGTTATTAACTGCCTAAAGTTGGGTTCCTTGCATTATCATATGTTTGGCAGTTTTCAAATCTTTGTCACACTTAACAAAGGAAAAACAAAACAACAGAGGGTAAGATGCTATTTAGTTATGGGATGCAATAAATGCTTATCTTATGGGATTTCAGAGGAAGTAACATCAGAATATTTATTTCAGAAATATTCTATGGATCCATTCACAAAATAGCTGCATGAAAGAGTACTTAAAATAATCCATTGATACAATTTGTTGTATTCAAGTCTTAATTTTAGTCATCGTATTTTATCACATCCATTAGCAAAAATGGTAAGTTAATTACAATATATTAATTATGTCATCATCTGTAATATTTTGATTATATGGGTAACAATAACATTCCTTCCCCTCACATTAACCTTCAAAAAGGAATATAAAATGTAAATACATGTTCATCCCGAAAATATTCTAAGAAATAGTTACATTAGATTAGGACCAAGTTTCATTTTGAATTTTTATGAAATCACAGCAAAAAGAAAGTAAAACCAAGCGCAACATAATTTCACAAACTTCAATAAACCCACTTCAGTACTTAGTATAAGAAGTTAAACACTTTTTATAGCTTAAAAAATAATTATGCTTTTTTAGTGTTTTGGGTTTTTTTTAATAATTACACAGCCTTCATATTTTTCTCATGCCAACAATAAATTACCATTATTCCTATGATTAAGCTATAGCATTATTTTAAAAAGTCTATATTTTCAATGTGATTAGTAATATGCTTATGAAAACGAAAAATAAATTAATAAATTAAAAGAAGATTAACAGGAAGGACAGACAGAAAACAATTTTTTGCCAGTCTTCTTCTTTAAATATTAGGTTTTCAGCCTCCATTTCATTTTTAACAAGTAGAGATTTGTATAGTTTGAAATAGGAGATATGAATTCCAGGAATTACAGATCATCTTAAAGAGTATGCAGAAATGACTTTGAAATTAATTAAATGACTGAAAGATCTACCCATAGACTCTGAACACACTACTTCTTCTATGGGAAGATAAATCCCATGTTGAGTCCCACTGGTAAGTAGCTATCACGAGTACTGCTGTCTGGTGTGCATAATGTGGTCAGGTATGATAATATATTTTAGTTGTTTATGTAACTTATTAGACTATTTATTATCATTCAAAGAACTCTTCCGTCTGAACATATTCTCTGCTGATAGGTACTTAGATTCTCTTGTCTCTGCCTTCAAATTGTCTGCTCAGAAAAGGAACTTCTAGAAGCACGTGACTTTATATCTGTTTATATTGAAATTAATCAATTAGATTTACACAATGGGAACAAGGTCTAGTTATCTAAAATACTTTCATTAAATATTTTTCATAAAAGAATGAGAGAAGATTAAACGATGAGAAAAAAAATGGAAGAAATGGAAAGTACTTTTCAGGGACAGGTTCATAACTGAATAAAATGACAAAAAAAATCAAATCAATAAAGACAAAAAATGTGTTATATCTGATAAGAAAATGCATAAATAATATAAAGATTTGTGGCCAAAAGACTTTATATTTCTGGATGCTAGTAGACCTCAGATTAAAAGAGTCAAGAATGTTACATCAATGCAAAATAGAAGAAATAGTCTTATTTTAACATTAAGAGTAACACCAAATATATAGTTTAATAGTTAAATATTTACACAATGTTGATATGGACTTAGCTGCAATATTATATGTAATTATATTTCTACATTGCAAAGAGATCTTAGTCCTACGGAGAAGCAAAAGAATCATCAGAAGTTTAGAAAACCACATTCATGACGAATCATTAATGAAATTTATCTTTTTGGGCAAGAGATATAAAAATGCTGCCAAAGCATATCCTTTAAATGTTATTAGTAACTAGCGTGGAATGGTCTTATGTGTATTCTCAGGAATAATTAGGATTCTATCCTTGAATTTATCAAGCATGAGTTAATGAAAAGAACTCCTAATCAAGGGAGGCAAGTACTGTATCTTTCTCAAGGAAACACATAGAGCATAAGGACCTTGATTGAGGATGGTACTAATCTACATGTTTTGAAAAGTTTAGCCAACTTGGCAGGAAAGTGAAAATTCTTNTCTAAAAGGGAAAAGTTATAAGAAGTTCCTGGGCACTGAGATGAGAAAAAAATACATACTTTTACACAGATTAAGAAAGACAAAGCAAAACAGATTTTCTGAATGAGGACTTTAACATGACAAAACAGAGTACCTAAGGAGCTTGTAACGGCTCACTCTTCAAAGATTGCCAAAAATGTTAGGCAGATACAGGGGTCATCTACAAATATATATTTCTGTCTTCTCACAAGGAGTATACTGTTCAGTTTTCTCATATACATTCTAGCACTGTATTTTTTCTATATTATTAAAAAAGGAATTTGATAACTATACTCCAACCTTACACTATAAATAATTTGGAAGCACATGAAAGAGGGAAATCTCTCATTTTCTCTTGAAAATCTTCAATTTGTAAAAAAATAAGTAACTTCAAAAGATTCATTTGAAGAAGACTTCTTACTGCTATGTGTTATAGCCATCTGGCTATAGTCAACCTTTTGCTTTCCTTCTCTTGGGTCAAAAAACCTTGAAATATTATTTTGGTATTGAAGCATAAATTATGCAGAAGGAGCATGACCTCCACATTGGCTTGGTAGCTCAAACATTCTCTGATTAAGAAGGCTTTGTATTTTTCTATTCCCTCAGCATGAAAAGGTCATAATATCCCATCAGGAATGCCCTCAGATTCTGAAACCCTGAGCAATTCATTGACAGAATGAGGCTAATATATATGAGACTCTTCTGGCTACATTTAGAAGACAGTTACTATCAGTTCACATCTGTGGAGTCTAGTTGATAAGGTGTGCTTTAAAAATGCCCACTAAGACAAGCTTCTGATGATTAATGTGTAGAGGAACAACATATCTAACCACTGTAGTTCAGATTTGAGCTAGTCACCAGCATGCCCAGACATGTTGACACAGAGAGTCTTAGAAGATAAACAACCGGGGCTATGGCACCTATGTAGAAAATCTCAAAAATTTCAGAAACTGAATAGTTTCCTTTGATCATTATTTTGTATTCATTACTTAGATTTCCCCGAAGCACATAGTTTACCCCTCCTTTGAGAGAAACAGAAACAGAAATATGCATGCATATCTGGAAAGCCAATTTTCTCCTCTGGAGAAATATATATATCCGAGTATATAGGACGGGTAAGATGTATTGTACTCTGTAAAAGTCCCCTTTAAAAAAAAATAAAATCAAATTGGATTGATTGACTCTAAGTTACACATCAGAAATATGGGGAATATTGTTGGCTAAATGCTGGCAAGCATCCACTTTGCTGTAGTCTAGTGTCTTTCAGAATACGGAGATGGAAAAAAATTACCTAGGAACTATCCTTCTGGGAACTTTCAAATAAAGGCTACCTCAAGCAGTATGAAAACCTACAGTGGTGGCAATTATAGAGAAATGGTGGAACAGCTCACATGATTGGAATGTGGNAATAATTACACAGCCTTCATATTTTTCTCATGCCAACAATAAATTACCATTATTCCTATGATTAAGCTATAGCATTATTTTAAAAAGTCTATATTTTCAATGTGATTAGTAATATGCTTATGAAAACGAAAAATAAATTAATAAATTAAAAGAAGATTAACAGGAAGGACAGACAGAAAACAATTTTTTGCCAGTCTTCTTCTTTAAATATTAGGTTTTCAGCCTCCATTTCATTTTTAACAAGTAGAGATTTGTATAGTTTGAAATAGGAGATATGAATTCCAGGAATTACAGATCATCTTAAAGAGTATGCAGAAATGACTTTGAAATTAATTAAATGACTGAAAGATCTACCCATAGACTCTGAACACACTACTTCTTCTATGGGAAGATAAATCCCATGTTGAGTCCCACTGGTAAGTAGCTATCACGAGTACTGCTGTCTGGTGTGCATAATGTGGTCAGGTATGATAATATATTTTAGTTGTTTATGTAACTTATTAGACTATTTATTATCATTCAAAGAACTCTTCCGTCTGAACATATTCTCTGCTGATAGGTACTTAGATTCTCTTGTCTCTGCCTTCAAATTGTCTGCTCAGAAAAGGAACTTCTAGAAGCACGTGACTTTATATCTGTTTATATTGAAATTAATCAATTAGATTTACACAATGGGAACAAGGTCTAGTTATCTAAAATACTTTCATTAAATATTTTTCATAAAAGAATGAGAGAAGATTAAACGATGAGAAAAAAAATGGAAGAAATGGAAAGTACTTTTCAGGGACAGGTTCATAACTGAATAAAATGACAAAAAAAATCAAATCAATAAAGACAAAAAATGTGTTATATCTGATAAGAAAATGCATAAATAATATAAAGATTTGTGGCCAAAAGACTTTATATTTCTGGATGCTAGTAGACCTCAGATTAAAAGAGTCAAGAATGTTACATCAATGCAAAATAGAAGAAATAGTCTTATTTTAACATTAAGAGTAACACCAAATATATAGTTTAATAGTTAAATATTTACACAATGTTGATATGGACTTAGCTGCAATATTATATGTAATTATATTTCTACATTGCAAAGAGATCTTAGTCCTACGGAGAAGCAAAAGAATCATCAGAAGTTTAGAAAACCACATTCATGACGAATCATTAATGAAATTTATCTTTTTGGGCAAGAGATATAAAAATGCTGCCAAAGCATATCCTTTAAATGTTATTAGTAACTAGCGTGGAATGGTCTTATGTGTATTCTCAGGAATAATTAGGATTCTATCCTTGAATTTATCAAGCATGAGTTAATGAAAAGAACTCCTAATCAAGGGAGGCAAGTACTGTATCTTTCTCAAGGAAACACATAGAGCATAAGGACCTTGATTGAGGATGGTACTAATCTACATGTTTTGAAAAGTTTAGCCAACTTGGCAGGAAAGTGAAAATTCTTAGTGTCCTAAGCTGAACTACCTGCATTATAATACTAAAAACCACCTTGTCCATGTGAAGACTTCCCTTGAGCATGCATGGTAGCTATAACTTGATATGTAATCATATGTAAATTACTAACTATACAAATATAGGTAGGAGGCACTAATATTATAATGACATTGTAAAATTTGTATAAAAATTGCGTGGCGAGCTCTGATGGGTGAACATGAAAGGAGGAGAAATCCCCCACGCACCCAGTGCTGTAAGTAAACTAAGGTTGGCTTTCTAAACTAGAAACCTAGTTTGGAAAATTATAGTTTTCTTACAGATTTTGGTAACAAAAAGAGGAAAGAAGTAAAAAAGTCAGAAAATAATGCTGTGAAAAGATGACACTTTTTNGCCTTCATATTTTTCTCATGCCAACAATAAATTACCATTATTCCTATGATTAAGCTATAGCATTATTTTAAAAAGTCTATATTTTCAATGTGATTAGTAATATGCTTATGAAAACGAAAAATAAATTAATAAATTAAAAGAAGATTAACAGGAAGGACAGACAGAAAACAATTTTTTGCCAGTCTTCTTCTTTAAATATTAGGTTTTCAGCCTCCATTTCATTTTTAACAAGTAGAGATTTGTATAGTTTGAAATAGGAGATATGAATTCCAGGAATTACAGATCATCTTAAAGAGTATGCAGAAATGACTTTGAAATTAATTAAATGACTGAAAGATCTACCCATAGACTCTGAACACACTACTTCTTCTATGGGAAGATAAATCCCATGTTGAGTCCCACTGGTAAGTAGCTATCACGAGTACTGCTGTCTGGTGTGCATAATGTGGTCAGGTATGATAATATATTTTAGTTGTTTATGTAACTTATTAGACTATTTATTATCATTCAAAGAACTCTTCCGTCTGAACATATTCTCTGCTGATAGGTACTTAGATTCTCTTGTCTCTGCCTTCAAATTGTCTGCTCAGAAAAGGAACTTCTAGAAGCACGTGACTTTATATCTGTTTATATTGAAATTAATCAATTAGATTTACACAATGGGAACAAGGTCTAGTTATCTAAAATACTTTCATTAAATATTTTTCATAAAAGAATGAGAGAAGATTAAACGATGAGAAAAAAAATGGAAGAAATGGAAAGTACTTTTCAGGGACAGGTTCATAACTGAATAAAATGACAAAAAAAATCAAATCAATAAAGACAAAAAATGTGTTATATCTGATAAGAAAATGCATAAATAATATAAAGATTTGTGGCCAAAAGACTTTATATTTCTGGATGCTAGTAGACCTCAGATTAAAAGAGTCAAGAATGTTACATCAATGCAAAATAGAAGAAATAGTCTTATTTTAACATTAAGAGTAACACCAAATATATAGTTTAATAGTTAAATATTTACACAATGTTGATATGGACTTAGCTGCAATATTATATGTAATTATATTTCTACATTGCAAAGAGATCTTAGTCCTACGGAGAAGCAAAAGAATCATCAGAAGTTTAGAAAACCACATTCATGACGAATCATTAATGAAATTTATCTTTTTGGGCAAGAGATATAAAAATGCTGCCAAAGCATATCCTTTAAATGTTATTAGTAACTAGCGTGGAATGGTCTTATGTGTATTCTCAGGAATAATTAGGATTCTATCCTTGAATTTATCAAGCATGAGTTAATGAAAAGAACTCCTAATCAAGGGAGGCAAGTACTGTATCTTTCTCAAGGAAACACATAGAGCATAAGGACCTTGATTGAGGATGGTACTAATCTACATGTTTTGAAAAGTTTAGCCAACTTGGCAGGAAAGTGAAAATTCTTAGTGTCCTAAGCTGAACTACCTGCATTATAATACTAAAAACCACCTTGTCCATGTGAAGACTTCCCTTGAGCATGCATGGTAGCTATAACTTGATATGTAATCATATGTAAATTACTAACTATACAAATATAGGTAGGAGGCACTAATATTATAATGACATTGTAAAATTTGTATAAAAATTGCGTGGCGAGCTCTGATGGGTGAACATGAAAGGAGGAGAAATCCCCCACGCACCCAGTGCTGTAAGTAAACTAAGGTTGGCTTTCTAAACTAGAAACCTAGTTTGGAAAATTATAGTTTTCTTACAGATTTTGGTAACAAAAAGAGGAAAGAAGTAAAAAAGTCAGAAAATAATGCTGTGAAAAGATGACACTTTTTATTATTATTATTATTATTATTATTATTATTATTATTATTATTATTTAAATAAAAAGCTGAAAAAGCTAGAAACAAGATCTCAATTTTGAAGTGTGGTGAAGACTGACAAAATAATCCAGAAAGGAGTCAGGACAGATACACTCAAGTTAAAAAAAAAAAAAAAA
>VXBJ01002456.1:108574-146100 GCA_013400055.1 Nycticryphes semicollaris
GGTAGGTGGTGTAGGTCTGGAATTCTGTACTCCTAAAGGCAAAAAGTATAAAAAATTGAACCTGGAATATTATTTACTGAGAAAAAAGGAAGCTAAAGAAAATATAACATTAGAACTGACTAGTACTCATTAGGAGTAGATATTAGTTATTAGCAGCACTGCATTGAAATATAGGAAAATTATTCCAAATGTTCAAACCATATTTTTTCTTGGGTATTTTTACCCAAGTTGAACTATAACTCCTTGATTTATGATAATAAAGATAAACTATAAATCTTGGGTTTTTTTTTTCTTATAATAGCTTAATAACAATAAGGATAAATAATGGAAATTAGGATATTTAAACTCATTAATATTTAGGAAGGCATTATAACACACAGTGAATTATAACTGAAAAAACTTTTTTTTTTTTACCAAAATTGCAGTACAGAAAGAAACAACTAATAGTTGTAAAAACTGAATCCTCAAGGGTACCAAAGATATCCCTGCACATATAACTGAAATTACCCTTGTATAATTGTTTGTCTATTCAAATCTCTCTTGCCTATTAAATTGTCACATTATAATAAAAAAGCTACAAGGGGAACATCCTAATTAATATCCATACAAAATTGGAGCTGTTAATTCATTCTCCTAGAAGGGCATTTCTAATTGTCCATGTCAGGGTGGGGGATACAGGGGAAATAAAGAGCCATTAACTTCAGTTCATATATCTCTGTCTCAGAGCCACATTGTCCACTGGATGTCAAAAACTTTTTTATTTCCAGTGAAGGGACTGAACTTGATCTTACAAAGAATATTGTTGAAAAAAAGATTTTAAGTTTGGAAAGCACAGACTTTAAGAAAATTTGAATCATATCTAGTCCCAGATTGACATTTAGGAAATCAGACCAGGAAGCTATGTGTATAGTGCTAAAATAGCAAACCACTCCTCAGATGTGAGTGTCCAAGCTGTAAATTGCTAACACAGCCTTTACCACAGATTTGGTCTCTCTAGGGATCACATATCCCTGGTAACTCCTAGTCTTTGTTTCACAGATATCAAGAGTTAGAGGTCACTTGGCAGAGACAGATCTTCTTTCTGAGGAGAAGAAAATTTAGTAAAAGGGGTATAAATAGTGCTATGCCATTTTCCCCAGGTCAAAAGAACTTGGCCCTATTTAATTTGCTAGTATAGGCAGAGTATCCACACAACCAAACTGATTTTTTTTATTACTGTGTATATCTAATTGATGTATGGTATATATTTTATTTATAAAGTTATTTTTTCAGGCTAGATTAAACCAACCTAAATTAGGTTAAAGACCCCCTGGGTTACTTTACTGTTCAATCAGGAGAAAAAATAGAAAGAAGAATTTAGCCCATGTAAGAATTTGATTGCTCTCTTAGGATAATTCACTGACTTCATTGACTACAAAAGCAGCCTAGAGACTTTTTCAGACTTCACTTATTGTTAACTTAAGCATCTCAATTAATCGTCTCCCATTACATGGGATGAATTAAGTCCCTGACAACCAGTTCTATCTTGTTCAACTCCTAAAATGAATTCAAGTTTTCTTGTTTATCAAGTGGTTCTGTTGTTTCCAAAGATGTTGCTGAGTTTAGTCTTGAGGCAATTAAATACGTAATGTATGCATTTTTGCTATATCAGCTAATGCAGTTGGTGCTAATAAGTAAATTCATTGCATTTGGAGAATATTAACATTAGAATACTAATATGGAACAAATTAAGTACAGGTAAAAAGCATAAATTTCATATATACATATTGAAAATGGCAAATGTGAGACTAACAATTGTAAAAATAACAAAAAAATCTTTTCTGTTTGAAATACACAGGAGAAATCTTTCTTCTAGTTTCATAAAGATTTTATCTTGTGCCAAAAAATTTTTACAAATGTATTTTATCCAACAAGCAAAAACATCAAATAGAATTTTGTGTTGAAAAAGAAGGAAGAATTTGTGGATGCTTCTTCCTTTTTTTTTTTTTTTTTTTTTTTTTTTTCTTTGTGTTGNTTTTTCCTGGTTATAGTCCAGGGCAAGTGGCTGTAGGTGAGCCTGTTGAATAGAGGGTTGAATCAAAAGACCTCCAGAAGTTCCCTCCAGGCGCAGGAATTCTGTGATTCTGCAACTGGTTTCTATATTATTCTATGAGTTTATCTATCTGTAGTTTTATACAAGCAGTAGGATTAGGTAAAAATGCTGTATTTACATTGTCAGAGTCTCATTTCATTAAATTCTTTCTTAGCACAGTAAAATGGTGAAAATTTTGAAGGAAATTGATTTATTTAAACAAAAAAAAAGCACGTTAATATACAAAAGTTTGTATTTTATAGTTATTAAGTTGAAATGCTTACTTCATCAATGTGCAAACTAATGTAAAATAAATCAAAAGCGACTGCTTATATTCAATATTTAAGAAAAAAATATTTGGAAAATACTGAGCATTCAAACCAATATGGAATTAAAAAAATGCAATAGACCTAAAAAATGGAGCTAAATATTTTGCCATTTTTCAATACTATTTTCGCTATTAATTATCTATTTTTTCCAGATTAAAATATTTTATGGAGACAGGTTAATTTTGCCAAGAAATGTTTGGACACAGAATGTTTATTTTCAGAGAAGAATAGGTGTTATATTAGTTAAAATACAGGGGATAGTTATTAATCCTTGCACATTTAAATCAGAGAAGTCTGATATGAAAATTGCTGTTCCATATTTTTCAGAAGAGCTTGAACACATTGCTTTTTATTCAAATTAAGTGTCCAAATTCTGTGTACTAACCGGTGTCCCATTTCCTGCAAATACCTTCACCTATTCGAAAGTAGTGTCAGATTTCTGTGCCAAAACAGACGTGGTAAAAAGTTCTTTTTCACCTAAAAACCCACCAAAACAAAAAAAACCTTGAAAATTTTGGGGTATTTTTTGTGGCCATATAAGAGAAAATAAATGTCAATCCTTAAATTTGGTTTTTTTCTACCTGCACCTACAGAAGCATTTAGTATTAAATTATCAGTGTCTTCCTGCCAACTTTTGAAACCTTATGAGAGGAAGGATTCCATTTGGAAAATTCATAAATCAGAATGAACTTATTTTATCCTAGTGGATAACTTTTACCAGCTAGACTATTTCTAGAAATGGAATGGTACAAAACTATTAGTATGATGATAATGAAACTAAATACATAAATAAATGAAAATCCCTCTCTTCAAAAAACAAATGACACTCACAATATTTCTGTTTATAAAAAAACCCAACGAGCTATGTTTCCTAAATACAGTATCACACAAAACAACAAAGTCACTTGCATATGCAAATCTACTATGTTCACCAACAGAAGAATTAACAGAAATTAATTGATTTTTTTTCATCATTAATGTAACACTTACTTCTTAAAGAACCTACTAAAATAAGGAATTAGCTATTAAAATTAATTTGATATGTGTCAAAGTATCAAATTAACATAAATACCTTGCACTTTAATTAAGCTCATCAAAGCCAGTACAAGATGAGGATGGAATGAACAAAAATCATAATCTAATAACATTCCTGTTGACAATCTAATAGCACCTCATTTTGACCGCTAATGAACATGATTTCTCTAGTAGTCATTCCAACTGCTCCAGAAAACTGAAATGTTAATTACAACAATCAACTTGGGAGAGCCCTGCAAACTCGTATTTATATCAAATCTCTGTTTCAAGGTTTTCAGTGTTTCAACACAGTCTTCAGCATTTCAGTCAGTAATTGGAGAAAATTTTATCATTCAGCTTGGTTCTATTTTATTTTTTTCCTCATTAATTGAAAAAACAGATATGGAGAAGAGCACCCAAGCTATCCATCAAGCATTATTACCATTAGATTTCTTTCTAGCATAGAACTTTCCAAGCATATCATTAAAGTAAAAGTGAATCTAAAAGAGTAGAAAATGGTGAAGATGATAGATGGCTAAGGTAATGCATACACACAACATAAACTGTAAAAACATCTCACATTTAGAAATGTAAACAATGGGCAAGCTAGTACATGGATAGTAAAGGTTGAATATAGGCAGTTTTTGTACAGTGTTCAGCAAAAGTAGAACTGATCTAGCAACTGAAAATAATTAATATTTCAAATCCTTCTCAGGTTCAAACTCCAGAAAATCTGGAAGCCAAAATTTAGGGAAAACCCAGTGTTAGTGTCAGGTGGCTGAATATAATGTCTTTTTTAGAGGTCTCAAGTGCTCATAAGCTTCTCTCATTAGTTGTTTCTCTTTTGCAAGACTAAAAAGATCACTACAGAGCAACATTTTGAAAGTTAACAGTATCATTGCTCACAAACACTTCATTAGTCCAAATAAGAAAAAACAGGGAAAGATTTTCATATAGAATCATATAGAGAATTTACGTCTTCAGCTAAACTCTCACCAAATTTATTTTGTCAGTTTGCTGTCTGTTAGGTATGTATACATGCAAACATGCATATTTACATGCATATAGATATTATTCTATCAAATTCTAGTTCATATAGTCTTTTTGCTGCTTTGAAAATCTAGTGATATAAAACCATAATCTTCTAACTCACCCAGTGAGACTAAGTGGAATGTAATTTTTTTTTCTTTATTTGTTTCCAAAAAAAAAACATTTCTGTACTGTATATGCAACTTGTTGACTATTTTGGACAGAAATTACTTATTTTAAGTTGGTACAGTGAAATCTTACTTACCAATTTTAGTTATGACACATACTGATTTTGTTATACAGGTATAATGATAACATAACAGAGTTAAGCAAGTCATAATTCACTATAAATTATCTAGAAGAAAAATACAGCTCAGTGTTGAGGGGCTTCAAGTTATGAAAAAAAAAAAAAAGAAAAAGAAAAAAACCCATACCTAGTAGATTAGTATGGTTTGTGGCAATCTGAGGTTAAAAAGTGATTTCCTGTGTGCATGTAGGCTGGAAACAGATGAGCACATATAACTTCAGGTGTTAAATATTTTGTAACTTGAGAACACAGATGTTTTTAATAACAAAACACCTAAGAAGTATATGTCACTCAGCTGAACTGGTATTTTAGCGATGGATCATTAAAGTGATTTTTTTTTTAAGGCTTCCTTCAAAGCACACTTGGACACAAGGTTCACATAGTTTCCTGTCACTGTCAGAATTATCTCAGTGTATGTCGGGGATAGGAAGTATCTTTGATCTTTAGTAATGCAGGAAGGAAACAGAAATCCTTCCAAGTCCTTTAAATTGTTACAGTATAAAGGACTTAGAAGTTAACAAATGTATAATATTAAGCAGAAAGTTTACTTGGATGCCTCTTAATATATCTAGATCAAAGTACTCCTGTAGTGGAAGGATTGTGTGTTTTATGCATTGTATATTTAGCAGTGTCTTCTCCTTGCCTGTGGTGCCTTCTCTACTCCAATGAATTTACCTCTCAATCACTCATTGAGGACACCAATTAATATTTTCTTTAGATATATCTCTCATTTTTCAAGGCTTTACAAGCAATTCAACTTTAAAGAGTTGTACTCATCCAGATGGACAAAAGAAGAAATTTTTCTTTTTATTCTTACATCAGAGCTTTTGTCTCCCTAATCTTTGATTCTACTATCATTATTTTCATCCATTAGTCCTGCGATGTGGGATCTTTGTCTCACTGCTGTCCCATGTCCTTTATGAGAAGCTATTAACAAGTGCTGTCACTACTTTTCCAAAATAGTTTTCTTTTGTTTTTTTACTAGCAAGTAATTTCCTTGTGCATGTCGGCTAGATTATTTTTACAACTCTTTTCTTATGTCCTCATTAATAATTATAATTTCACCCATTGTGTTTTCTTTTCTTCTCTGCTATGTCAACCTAGATAGCGAAAATATATTGATTCAAGCAGTAGAATATTTTAAGGAGTAGAAAGTGAAGCTTGGTTTGTTTGTTTGTTTGGGTTTTGTTTTTAATTGCTTGCTTTTTGTTTTGTTTTTAACTGTTTGGGGTTTTTTGTTTTGTTTTTTTGTTTGTTTGTTTGTTTGTTTAGTTTTTTTGTTTTTTTTTTTTTTTTTTTTTAATTCAGCGGGGGCAGCTTCCTGGATATGCATATGTAAAAACTCAGCCAAGAAACTCTTTAATGTATCGGTATATATTTTCACTAAGACTGGAAAAAAACTGAGGGCCTGAGGAAAACAATTAATATGTTTTAATATTAAAAAACTTACAAAAAAAAGAGCAGATAGTTTTAGAATCGTCAGCCTGATATTTATTTCTAGCAAAATTTATTTCTAGCGAAAAAAAAGGCAATTACTAACTAAGAGCTCAACAAGTAAACATAATAAATCATTAATAAACTTGTGTCTCTAGGACATCATTCTAACTAAACTAACACACAATTTTGAATGAAGAAAACCCAGAATTTTTCTGTTTAAACTTTTTAACATATGATGCGTCCATTTCAATTTAAGAAACAGAAATATCCATAAACAATAATGGATCAAAATTACACCTTTTCTGCAAGCATGTAAATTTCTATTTTGAGGCCTATGTATTAACACACAAGTTCTGATAGGAATGATTAATATGGCCCCTAATTATTGTGGTTCTCAAATCTGGAAATCTTAAGTGATTGTTAATGTTAAAATATGCCTGCCAACCTAGGTTACAAACTAAAAGATTATATCCTTTTTCTTTATATGCAGTATTTCTCTGAGGGGAGAATTTGCATGGAATNAAATATTTTTCTTGTTTATGCAAAATGGAACAATTTCAATTACAAAGTCGCTAGAACACTGATAGGGCAAAAATGCTTTGATTCTACAGGTTTCTCCAAACACTCTCTTCATCAGGAGAGGAATCATCTCACTCTTCTCACAGGAGGCTTCCCAATCTTCTCACCTTATATGAGGAGCCATGTGGAGAAATGTTTTTATAGTCTCTCTAATCCTTTTTCATCTTGTCATTATTGTACCTGTGACCCACTTGAAATGCTCTCCCACTGATTTCCAGCATCTGCCAACACTTGTAATCAGTCATGGAAACAATCCACCCTGTTGCTTTCCTTTAACACCTTTCTAGAAATGAGCAACAACAAGTTCTTCTAAACTCTTTATCTGTCCAGAATCATAATTTTGACCATTCATGGCTTATCAAAGTTTACAATATTTAGGTATGAAAAACAGGATTAGAACAGATCATCAGCAGTTTGAAATTATCATATTTTTATGAATGGTGACAGGGAAATTTGATAAAAAATACATTTTCAGTTAAGAAGATGAGAAAATAAATTTTACAAGATCCAATCACTCAAAACTGAAAGTGCACTAATTTGGACTCAAAGTGTACATTCTTACCAGTGAAATTAATGAACTCAAACTAATTAACCTATCATAAACAATCCCTCTTCAAATCAGATCTTGAAATTGACTGTTTTTTTCCTAATGGATGCTAATGTAGTTACATTATTTTTTGTACTTAGTAAAAGTTTGTTACATCTACTGTACTCTAAAATCAGATGGATGCCGCAGTTTGAAAAATACTCTTAAATGAGTTGCTTTGTTCCATCTGTAGGCTCCAGTAGAGTATCTTCAAGATAAACTTCTGAACTAAAAAAAAAAAAAAAAATTCCACCCCACACCCTCCAAATCACCATATTTCTCAGAATGCATCATTTATAGCTTAACTACTGTGTTTTAAACAGCCTGTAGGGAACAAAAGCAAACTGAAACATAAACTAAGAAATCAGCTAAGTAAGTTATGTAATTCTATATTATAAGTCAAGTAAACCTGAAGAAAAAACAATATACTCTGATGGTCAATGTCAAGTGATGTTCTAGTACAAATCACAGGAAAAATTAAGCAGATGGAGGAATTTCTATTTAATTACAAATTTATTTACTCAGAGACTAATATTTTTTTCAGCAGCAGAGAATAAAATTCAACTAAAGTATAATTACTTTAAGCACATGGCAACTTTATTATATGTTTTATTATCTACANGACCTCAGTTTTACTGACTAGATCAAGACTGACTCTTGGTCTTCTAAATTCCAGAATGTAGTATATTCCTGAAGAGTCTTTCCTCAATCATTTCTTTTTTGTTTATTTGGTTTTGGCTGAAACTCTTCTACTTTATCTAAAGTAGAACTTCAGCATTTATTAGAGCAAAATATTCTCTCTTTGGGCATTGCAATATGTACTACAAATATATCACTATATGTAAATATTATATATATATATATATATATGTTTTCTAGCCAGGAAATATTTTTCTTGTTTATGCAAAATGGAACAATTTCAATTACAAAGTCGCTAGAACACTGATAGGGCAAAAATGCTTTGATTCTACAGGTTTCTCCAAACACTCTCTTCATCAGGAGAGGAATCATCTCACTCTTCTCACAGGAGGCTTCCCAATCTTCTCACCTTATATGAGGAGCCATGTGGAGAAATGTTTTTATAGTCTCTCTAATCCTTTTTCATCTTGTCATTATTGTACCTGTGACCCACTTGAAATGCTCTCCCACTGATTTCCAGCATCTGCCAACACTTGTAATCAGTCATGGAAACAATCCACCCTGTTGCTTTCCTTTAACACCTTTCTAGAAATGAGCAACAACAAGTTCTTCTAAACTCTTTATCTGTCCAGAATCATAATTTTGACCATTCATGGCTTATCAAAGTTTACAATATTTAGGTATGAAAAACAGGATTAGAACAGATCATCAGCAGTTTGAAATTATCATATTTTTATGAATGGTGACAGGGAAATTTGATAAAAAATACATTTTCAGTTAAGAAGATGAGAAAATAAATTTTACAAGATCCAATCACTCAAAACTGAAAGTGCACTAATTTGGACTCAAAGTGTACATTCTTACCAGTGAAATTAATGAACTCAAACTAATTAACCTATCATAAACAATCCCTCTTCAAATCAGATCTTGAAATTGACTGTTTTTTTCCTAATGGATGCTAATGTAGTTACATTATTTTTTGTACTTAGTAAAAGTTTGTTACATCTACTGTACTCTAAAATCAGATGGATGCCGCAGTTTGAAAAATACTCTTAAATGAGTTGCTTTGTTCCATCTGTAGGCTCCAGTAGAGTATCTTCAAGATAAACTTCTTAACTAAAAAAAAAAAAAAAAATTCCACCCCACACCCTCCAAATCACCATATTTCTCAGAATGCATCATTTATAGCTTAACTACTGTGTTTTAAACAGCCTGTAGGGAACAAAAGCAAACTGAAACATAAACTAAGAAATCAGCTAAGTAAGTTATGTAATTCTATATTATAAGTCAAGTAAACCTGAAGAAAAAACAATATACTCTGATGGTCAATGTCAAGTGATGTTCTAGTACAAATCACAGGAAAAATTAAGCAGATGGAGGAATTTCTATTTAATTACAAATTTATTTACTCAGAGACTAATATTTTTTTCAGCAGCAGAGAATAAAATTCAACTAAAGTATAATTACTTTAAGCACATGGCAACTTTATTATATGTTTTATTATCTACAATTTGATCTGGAAAATTCCTCAAGGAATGTTTTGTTTTGAATTCTGTTGCACCAGCAATGACAAGGGCAGGATACGCCACAGCACATAAGCCTGAGAGGACATTCTATGGCATCATACCTGTTTCAGTGGTCTCAATAGGGGATTGAAATCACAGCTGTCATTCTCTCTGTGTTGTCTAGTAATTATGAATTCAAATGGAATTGGATTCACAGCTATCAGTACCCTAAACAGAGGATGTCTAAACTAGTTGATAGCAAGCACTTCATGAAGTTTCTTGAGACCCAGTCTTCCAGGTGTTTCTTGATTCCTACCTGACTGGTTTCATTTATACACCCTTAATGTTGATGTCGGTATCTGTCAGACATATAATAAACTGAAAAGTCTTTAGTTCTCTCCAGTGATAAAAATAGTAGGCATACAGATGTAAATATCCACAACGGTAAAGGTCTAAACTTAGATGATGTGAGATCCATCCTTAATTTCCAAATGGCATGAGACACCTTGAATTCAGTCTCAAGTATGTGAACCCCACCTGGATTTAGATCTTTTTAATTCTGCCAAACTGCTGGTAACTGTTGATATATTGAATAGCAGGAAACTGGGTTTAGAGACAAATAAAATGATCAACATTTTCTGTTCAAAATACTCCATGTAAAAATTATAGGGAGTCTTTTTTTAGACCACTAAATTCTTTTGGAGTTTCCTACTAACGATTTAGTGATTTGGAAGGTGAAAGACAGTCTTGTATTTGAAGCCATTGGGCCCACACTCTACACTACTCATGCTCATAAAGGTATTTCTTTCTTGATTTCTCTTCTCAGACATAGATGAAGTTGCCCAACAGCTTGCTTTCTAGAGAACCCATTTAAAATGTGGATAAACACACCTCCTTCCAGCAGAAAGAACACCTTCTCTGTGGTCATGCAGTGCAGACAAATCTGTGGATTTCTGGATGATACATGGAGACTTCACCTAAAATAGCATCCCTCAAACTAAAGGTTAGATTACTAGCTAGCTACAGAATATACAAGAAGGATGGTTTCTGTTCAGAGCTCTGGTTCTGCCAAATAGCCAGATACTCAGTTTATGGCTATGTCTTAGCCAACCAAGGCATTTTTGAGGGCTATATTCTCTCAGAGAGAGTAAAATTCACAAAATATATCACAAATTAAGATGCAAAAGCCAGACTAATCTGAGTCTTAGGTGTAGCAGACTTCATCTGTGTGTTCAGATTCATTCTATGTCATAGCTATATAGACAGAGATTAGAGAAGAAGGAGGAGAAATATTTTTTTTTTTTTTAATCCAAGAGGCTATTAATTAGAAAATCTTACTATATATTTTGTTTATAAAAATGTAAATTCACATCTCTTCCCTGGAGAGAATACATGGAAGTTCTCTTGGTGGAAATACTTGGGACAGAGAAAGAATCCTCATCTGCAAAAAATGTAGGTCAAGTCCCTAATACAATCTTTAGGATATAAAATGTATAGGAGTTTTGGATTCCAGTCCTTGTTCTTTGGATGCTTTACATATTTTTTTAGTAGTAAACAGTAAAGTAAATGAAGAATAAAGAAATTATGGGATACAGATTCCTAAACATTGTTGTCAAGGTAATTTTATATACTGTTACAGCTGTCATACCAGAAGGACACTATTCTTCTGGAGGTCCTGCCATATTTATTAAACTCATGGGATATCTCAGACAACCTAAGACATCTTTAGTGCTACTAGACTGAGAAACTTATTCTCTGAATTCCAAAGGGTCATTAGAAAAGTATCTCATAGATAGGGCTCGCTATTTATAAGTGAATACCTTACGCTCATGTCTGAATACTTGGGGTAGTAAATGGTATTGCTGTAGGCTAGTGAATTATTAAGTATCTGATAAAGCAAGAGAATTTTACTTATCTACTGAATCTACTGGATCCCCTCCTACAAAGCATACACCAAAACAGACACCTGCAACTGGCCCTGATAGTTCGAAATATTTTAAATTCTCAGGCAGATGCCACTGTGTAGAAAAGATCAAAAAAGACAAAGAGAACTAAGGAATACATAGTCACAGTTATTATGTCTGTGCAAAAGACTGGTAGATATAATTAGATTATGATTAGATATTATAGGAAAAAGGAAGGGGGTGAACAAATAAGAGAGGCAGGTGTTGGCAGCCTCTTGCCTTTTATTCACTCTAAGACATTTGCCATTCATATATATTTTTCCAGTCCTATTCAGTCCAATCTTGGACAAATACGTCACAAACATATAAGAAAAACAAAACTTCATTTACTGAGAAAGACAAAACTACCTATAACTTAGTGAGATTTAGTGAGACTTAGTGTCTTTAGGATGTAAGTATCTAAGAAGTTGCATCATTATGAAATTTGAAAAATGAAAAAAATAAGCAGTATAGGTTTCCATACTTAATTCAGGTGAAAATGAATTGCTTTAGGGAACAGTGAAAATAACTTACAGCTCTGGTAGAGTTTCCTTTAGCAGAAAGCCTCAATTTTATCTGCATTTTTAGTATATTTCTGAATTCCATACTAGTACATAAAATGAGGTAACATAGCAACAGCCTGATAAATATTTTATATAATATGACTGGCTAAAAGATTCAGATGCATCCCAATGCACGGTGACTAACATTAGTCATAGTTTCCTCTTTATGGCCTTAGCCTTCTGGAAAATTTAATGCATTTATTATGCTACTGTGCATAACCTGACAACCATGAATATAACAAGCACTTATTCTTCACCTACAACAGTCAGGTCACATTGAAGTGTTCACAATGCATATTCACTTGTACTGCGCAGCAAGACCTGAGGTCATGTTGATGTCAGATAGGAGGTTAAGATCATGTAGGACAGGTAACTGGCATCAGTGCCTAATGGATATCCATTTCCCCAGAAGCTAAGGCTCAGCAAAGGCTACAACATTTCTGAGCGTAAGCATGCACACAATTTGATTTTGCTTTCTCTAACAGGGAAAACCACAGCAGATATGTTACAAAGAACTAAACCCAAACATACAAAAAGGTCAAGCCAAGTCCTCAATTACTATATAAACTTACCCATAGTGAAAGAGTAGGAAAAAAAGATAAAAAACCAACAATTCACTGACTATACTTTCAGATCATCAGGTTTTTAGATATTTTTTTATGGCGAACACAGATATTCTTAAATTTTGGAAAGAACAAAGAGCCACCAGTAACAAAAAAAAACCCCTGCATTCGCTTAAAAAAGGAAAAAGTTGAAGCAAGTATTTTCTACATAAGAAGTGACAGAATGAAGAAAGCAGATGGGAAAAAAACACCTGTCCTGAGCATAAAGACAGTTCCAGAACCTGAGTAAGGTGCTACATCCTCAGGGAGCTTCCAGAGTTTCAAAATCTTATTGAGTCCTTTCTCCAACTAAAAAAAAAATTAGACGATAACAGGGATGAAACCATGAATGTTTAAGTACTCTTTTAAGTGATCAAGCACAATTTAGACTGAAGAACACCCAAACTCTAAGTATAAGCCTATTGTAAGAATTGTCACACTTTTTGTAGTCAGAAGAAATCCTCAATGTTGACAACATTTATTCAGAAACACATTATGACCCTGTCTTAATGCGGATCAATGATCATATAATGTTGTTGTTTTATTTGTAGCTTTTTCTATAATGTACCATGTAACTCCAAATGTCATTACTGCCAGACGTCAGCTGGAATAGTAGTGAAGGAAAGTTCTCTTTTCTCTCTGAAAATGATAGAACTCTGTTTTTTGTGGGTTTTTTTGTTGTTGTTGTTTTTTGGTTGGGGGATTTTTTTTGCATTTTCTAATTAGAATATAAATTGCCTGCTCCTCTTGTCACAGAAAATTTTTACTTAGGTGTTGTTTAATGGACAGCAAGTTAAAATTCTATTGTGGAGCTTCACAAATTAAAAAAAAAAAATATAATAAAAATTCCAAACAGGGAGGAGGAGATTTTACATTCTTTTTACATTGTATGAGAGAGAGTACCAGAGATGCAATACTAACATGGGGTGGATGTAATGATAAAATTACTGCAATTAGGAGCCTGCATTTATGCTTCTGCTTTGAGAATGAAGAAACTGTTACAAAGGTAATCACTAAACTGGAATAAGGCTAATACTTATATCTCTGTTGTGCTTCAGCTGGTTTACCAATCAAATTAACTTTATCGATTTCACTCTATATAGTGGGTGATCGGATACCTAACTCACATGTGGTTATCTACATTGGCTGCACTTAACTTAAGGTGTCTATATCTGTAACTGAATCCAAGTGCATTTACCACTAATTTATTCAATATTAATGGTTAACCCATTTTATTGTGTGCTGTTGACAAACACAGGCTTACTCAAAAAAAAAAAAAAAAGAAAGAAAGAAAAATAAGTTACAATAAATAACATTTAGTAAAAAATAAGTTAAAATAAACATCCTTACAGGACCCAACGGATTTCTATACAGAAAAAGAAAAAAGTAACTGCAGAAGCTGATCCCTAGCTACCAAATTTATGTATGACAGATGACAATCAGGCATACATAGGATGACACAAAAATATCTGTGCAAACACACATATTTCCAGGCAAAGCCAGAAAGGCATGATGATTGACCTTAGGGGGGAAAAACACCAAAAAAATCCCCAACCAACCAACCAAGCAAAACATATGTGGGTAATATTTATCATTTGTTTTATCTTTCCCTTTAATATTCAGTAAAATCACATATTTTAACAACTTTTGTAGAACTAGTGACTTGGGTTTATCCTTTTTTTTTAGTAAAGTTGACAACTGACTAAATTTCAAAGTCTGAGTTGTTCCCTCAAAATAGAAGACCACAATACCTTCATGAGTATTGGAAGGATATTTTTCAGTTCATTTTGAAGCTAAAGTCAAAACTTGTAGAACATTAGGTCTCAAGACTTTTATGATCATAATAGAGTGCCTCTTGTAATGATTCTGAAAGAAAGAGATCAACCAGTTTTATTAACCTAGAATGATGAAGCTTGACTACAAAAAGAAGAGAGAATGATGGATGTTTCTACAATATTTTAATGATTCATAAAATTGTGGTTGTAGACTGACATATCTATAATTAAGAAAACTAGCTCTTCTAATTCAAGGCAGACATTACAGGAAAATTCCATTAGCAGCCTACAAAAGAATGCAATATTTATATGCTCACACAGAAAGAAAGAAAGTAAATAGACAAATCATATTTGTGTTTTGGCTTGTGTTCTGTTTTTAGAATGAAATACAGGTCATTAAAAAAATCCTAAACCAAGTCCTGTCTTGAATAAGTTTCTGTTTTGTCTGTTTGTTCTTTGTTCACTTAAACCACAAATAACTATTTTAAAATTATCACTCTTCTCTGCAGCATCTAAGCTACTTTACCTTCTGATTCTTCTTTTAGTAAAGCTGAAAAGCTTGTATTTTTCAAACTATTTGTCTCTGAAGCCCACAACCTCTCTTTCACAACCATGAAAATTGTTCATCATCTCTTCTGCTGCTTCTCCCTTCCATCAAAGTGGGGGAGTTGGTGTAGGAAAGCATTAAAGAATCATAATCCCTTGCAGTATGTAAGGCTTATCTTACCCAACTAGTCATCTCAGACTTATGTTTGAGCTTGTGCTCTTATTTTCCTTATATAATCAATATGGAGAAATAGGCAACTAAAAGGTTGATTGATGTATCAACTGTTTAAAGTATCTCTTGTAAAGTCGGATGTACCGGACTTGTCAGTATCAGTTTTTCTATGTTGATCTTAAAATGTAGTAGCTTTAGATTTCCAATTTAATAGGTAATATTTGTTTTAGGTGATTTAGATGTGTTAAGTGATCATTTTGACTTCAGCTATTAGTTGGTAGAAAATCAGCAAGATATTGCTGGGGAATTACAGTAAGAAGGAGACATGGGACTTTAAAAAAATCAAATTGCTCATTGGAACTGCAAAAGAAGCAGTTTGGTACATGGATAAGTTTTATATTGTATTGTATTTGAACTCATGAGGTCATCAAGTTGAAAAGTGATGAATTCATTATCTCTGGAAAATAGCTGAGTCGATAGTTTAGGAATATAAATAATATTATGCAAAATAGATACATACACATTTGTCACAAATTTAAAAAGCCACAAGAAAATTTGTTAACAGCACACAATAAAATGAGTAAACCCTTAATATTGAATAAATTAGAGCATGTATAATAAAGCTGCTCAGAGAGTGTGATCTTCTGTGTATCTCATTTTTGTGTAACCTAAATGAAAAAACCCACAATTTTCTTACAGAACTCTTGTTTGGTTTTGGTTTTTTGTTTGTCTGTTTGTTTGTTTGTTTTAATTTCAGTAATAAACCCTCTTTGATACCATATTTTATTTCAAAATTCATACCAGCATAAATGTAAAAACAAAGAGAGCATGGATCTGGGTTTCAATATTTTACAAACTTTATTAAATGCTAACTTACTTTGGACTGAGGGTTTTTCAAGAAAATCAAGTACAAAAGTAAAATTATGTAGATTTGTAGGTAATAAACATAGGGCAGGGTTTCCCCTAACCTGTGACATGAGGAACTGAGAAGAAAGACAGATTCAGGCTTCATTTGCTAGCAGAAAAAAGTGTCATTTTTCATTTTTATCAATGAGAATATTTACACCTGAACTCACCATTCTAGACTTGATTTATGATCAATGGGGCAAAAAAAATCTTGACTTTGGGGAATGATTCATGCAACATTATATAGCGTTAAGATTGACTAAAAGGCAAGCCCTATACTTCCTTATCTTTTTAGGATGAATCTTTTTCCCAATACTAGGTTCTGCAGGAAGCGATCCTGAATTTGAAAAACACGAGGGAAATTAAGGCCAACCCCTTTTCTACAGACATTTATGAAAGGAATGACAAACGTAGGTTTGATAGAAACTTCTATTTTGAGAACTATGTTGAGAACAAAGTTGATTTGTATTTATGTTGGAGAATCAAATTCACTTCATCCTTCTTTTAAAAGAAACCTGAATTTCAGCTTTCTCAGATGCCAAGCCAATTAGGCCAGCAAAGAAATACAAGTACCAGCTATACAAATGTATAATTTCAGGAAATGGGTAGTACTATTATAAATGTTTAGAGGGGCATGGTTTACTTGAAAGACGTTCATCACTAAAATTGTGAACAGCTTTGTGGAACAACCACTTTATTCAATGTCTATGTTTATTACCACATCTGCTGGCATGTATAAGTGTATTTTATTTGTAATTGTTCTATAGTGAACTGGGGCTATAAATCAATGATTGTGGCTACTATTTGAGAAGACAGAAATGTCATCACTGTGCTGGTATTTTACGTTAGGATAATGTTACAAAACATTATTCAGCTTGACATTAAGAATTTCTTGGTTTTGAAATTTTCAGTTATACATTGTTTGAAGTTTCCTTCTAATTGTAATTTTTGTTGCAGTGTAAAAGAGACCATATTGTTGCCTTAACCTACAGTATGTTTTATTTCCTGTTTTCCACCTCTGCTTTATTCTGCTTCTTCACACTTGACATGACATACCTTACATGACTTCCATATTCCTATATTAAAGCCTCTCATTATCTTCCCTTCTTAAGTGATGCTATTTCTTCTGTTCTGCAGCCAAAGAGTTTCAATGCCAAATTGACATGTAGACGTGGTCATGGTGACAAAGTAATTGATAAGATTTACAGAGATGGTGTCTGCACCTGAAGTGTGTACAGAAAGATAGTGGCCATTAAATAAGCTCTCAAGATGGTATGGGTTTCTGGCAAAACAACCTACAAATGGAAAATTATTATGAAGCACAAATAAAGTAGCTGAAGGAAGTTTATATACTGAAGGATCTAAAAATGAGATATAAAGTCAAGAACCTCAGTGTCGTCTCCTCAACAGCAAGAACAAATAAAGCTTTCCTTGGAAAGCTGATACTCACAAAGGAAAATAAATCCCTAAAAAAAAAAAGTTTGAATATCTATTAGGCTGTGTCTGCAATGGTAAATAAAAAGAGCAGACATCTGCTCCAAGGCCATATGGCTTATGCCTATGCTATTTTGTGTTAGTCCCATCTCTAACAGATGATTTTTGGAGAAAGGTAGCTGCAGTGGTTCAGAACAAAGCAAGTGAATGAGATTGCATTGAGGCAGCATGAACTGTTTGACATCCTCTGTTTGAGTGTCCTCCCAGGCCTTTATTCCTTTATTCAACTTGAGGACAGTAAGATGCAATTAATTAAGGGTTGCATTAGAGTTATTATAGTTAGATTTGTTTCCTTTTTTATTTTGTTAGAGGAAAAAAATTGCAACCTCACTGAATATAAATGAATGTTAACACACCCATCAAGAAAAATATAGAATCAGACATCACTATATTTAATGAGAATATTTGCAATAACAGCCCCAAAAGCCCTCAACCCCTCCCCCCAACTCAACCTAAAAACTCCCCACATTTGCTGCTTCTCTGAAATTATTAGTATTAGTATAAATGAACAAACATAGCAAATGTTAAGTGGAAGACTATGATTATTTTCCCTGGTATTACATGTGTGTACCTACTCTGCTAATACTGTATAGTTTCATTGTATGATGTTACTTTCTGAAGTATTCTAGCAAAGCTTTAGAAAAATTCTGTTAGCCAAGGACAATTTATTAACTGACACACATAGAGTATTTCTGCCATTTCTGTGTTAGCCTTCAATAAGGACACAGGTATTTATGCCACAGTTTGTAAGTTATTCTGGAAACTTTTCACAGCTGTTTTGTTGTTACTGAACATTGTGAAGCTCTTTTTCATTGTGTTCCTACATTCTAGCTTTCTATTTCACTCAGGTTTTATTTGCTGATATGCCTGCACATTCATCACTGGTACTTTTGAATAGTGATATATATACAGTTGTAGAACACCAAAGAATTAATGTGAAGAAACATAGCCATCTCCTCCACAGTCCTCAATTTATTAATTTAATCATAGCCCAAATAACATTATTTCACATTATTAGAAGGGCAAAAGTGCAGTCTCTTATTCTAATTCCAGAAATCATTAAGCTATATTCAAATTTCTAATTGTAACAAGTCTTATTATTCAAATATAAGAAATTACATCATCTTGTAAGATAAAATATAATGATAGAAAGCAAAAGTTTAAGGTTGCAGAAGCCATGTCAATAAAATGGCACAATATAAAATAACCAATTTGCACATCAGCATTGTGAACTCTTACTGATGTTTCAAAATTGCATTCAGTTTTTCCTGATCTTGTTGACTCTTTGTTGCTAACCACTGGATCTTCAAGTAAGTTTTCCAATTGTGATGAAGAAGGAGAGTAAGGAATTAGTTCACTGGAAAGTGGCAACTGGAGGATTCCCTCTGGGCTGTAAAAGTTTCTAAGATGTAATTTCCTGAGAAATTCCTCCTCTATTTAGGTATTGGTTTAGTCAAATTAACAGCAATCATTATTTCAGTCTGAGATCTCTGCAAGTCCATAGGGAAATATACAGACAAGGATTGCCATAAAAAAGTTTAGGAGTGGTTATTGGTTTTGAAACAGTAGGTAAATGATCTATACAAACAGGCAAAATGAAGGTTGTCAGGGACAGCAAGGGAAAGGAAGAAGGACTGAGGTAACTGCATAGTGCCAGCACATTCCTGTTCTCATTGCTGGTCCATCTAGGGAACAGCTACAATAGAGGTGTGAATCTGGCCAGATCACTTGGCAGTAGCCTATCTATTCCAACAATTTCAGTATATTGTTTTCTTGTGATAACCACATATCTAGCCAAAATACTTGACATGTTATCATAATTCAAAGACTAGTTCAACTGAAATATACCAACAGCACTATGATAATTTCCATTCTCTACCTGTCACATAGAACCTGTGCATGATTTGTTTTCAGAACTTTTACCTCCCTGAGTCTGTGTTTTGCACTAAAATTTTAAAGTATCTTCCCCACAACTTTATTTTTTTTAAAGATCCAGAGCTTAAATGTGTAACAGGGTGAAAAAAAAAGAAAAGAAATAAAAATTAGATCCTTATCTGCTTAAGCAGTAAAATCAAGACAAGCAAGAATGTAATTTTAAATACTTTAAGCAATATTTATCTCTCTTAATGAATGTATGAACTTGTCACAGTTTTCTTCCCTCTCTGACAGTCAAAATCATGAGACCTTTTCACACAATGGTGAAGAATTACAGTTCTGAATTTGAAAGGTTCCTTTCATACCTTTCTGAAATAGAACATTACTTTTTAAACAACCTTTAAAAAACTTTATGTAAAAACATTCACCATGACTTTATACAACAATAAGCTGCCACAAAATTGTGGCTTTTTATTTGTATGTCATCAATCAATTTGTAGAATATTATCTTTGAGCTTAAGTTATTGATTACTTTTTCTGTGTTAAAGTGCTGCAAGGTGTCCTAGCAATAGCATGTAAATGACAACAGAGTAACCAACATATTGTAAACTCATTCTTTAATCTCTCAATAGCTTGTTTTGTTGAACATTCCTTTCACTCTTGACCCCATTTTGCTACGCAGTGAATGCTAATATGCAGTTGAATGGAACAGAGACATAGGGGCCAAGAAACTAGAGGCGGGATGACAAGAAAGAGTAACTGCACCAAAGCTGTGATCAGTTCCATGGAATGAAGAAGAGAAAGGAGAAAGGAGATCAAACAAGTTTATATTAAGTATGGGATTTTCATTTTGTTGTATTTACACTATTGAAAACATTATGTCCAGAATTTTAAGTCACTCCAAGTAGCTATGTCTGTCCCTTGATTTCTTGACTTCACATGGCTTCAGAAATTCTTTCAACAGTGTTAACACCAAGGTGTTGTATACACTTAGGAATAAAACCTTCTGTCATGTCTTATGTAATTCCAGCTGATGGTCACAGTGCCATTCTGAGTGAGAAACACAGGTTTAACTAAGCACCAGCAATAACCTGTGCCATAACTAAGCTTATACTTTCACTGATGTGTATAATCAGGTGATTTAGAAAGTGTTTGTGTTGTTTGCGTTTTGCTGCTGTATCTGAACTAAACAAGTCAAAGCAAATTAAAATGCTGCAAAAGTCATAGACCTGTTAAATAAAAATCTGGAAAATGGCACGTGAAAAACTCACTGATAACTCCATGTCCATTTGCATTTGCTTTTCATGCTTCTTGTCTCTACAAATGACCCAGCTTCTATGTCTTACTAATTGGGAATGATTCCACTGGGTGGTGGCGGGGGGAGGGGGGGTTGGAGTGGGGAGGAAGTTGTAAGTTTAGATGAGGACTTTAAAAATACCAGTGTCATAAATAAACACTACATTGTTTTGACATTTGAACCATATAGACACCGCGAAATGAGGGGCTTTTTCTCCAGTGCTGACATATGAAGATCTGAAATAACTTTCTTCAAATCTATTTTAAAATGTCAAGATTAGCAAGATTTTTGTTTGCTCAAAAATTTAATTGAATACCTGTAGTGCACTTTCTTAAGGTAATAAATATTAAACTATACTGGAAAAGTCAGTATTAGACTCTGCAAACAGAAAACCTGCCTTTATCATTGTCTCTTACTTTTCTTTCTTAGATACCTTTGTTTACATTTAGCTGGTTTCCACAGCTTCCCTTAAGCTTGTTCATTAATAACTTCTGGGCCCGTTTTGTCTTAATCTCCATGTCTTTGTTTTCCATCAGCTGCTTTATCACAGTTGAGGGATACATTTAGTTCATCCATTACAACATTCTAAACTGTTCTAGTGTGAAGTGTATATATTTCATCACTGACTCAATTCAACCTTAATCTAAAAATTAACACATTTTATATCAGTTCTAGTGAGATTATACAACTATTTAAATATAGTGTTCTACTAGCTGAAACCTAAGTATTCATTCTAACACTGTCTCCAGTGATGTATACGTTTTCTCTGTTAAGAACATGAAGATCTAGATAAGTAAAAAGACTTAATTGCAGACAGTGCATAATAATGCATAATATGAGGAGGCAAAAAACATAAACTGTTTTCTTGAAAGCACTGAACAGCTTTCTAACAACCAAAGCAAAGTTATTTGTGGTATTAGTGGAAATATCTTAGTGATGTGGCAGACAGTGTCATTTAAACACTCTATTAATGATTTGATACAGATTCTTCATCTGTGATGTCTTTTGACTAACATTTGGTGAAAATTACTGAGTTGTACACAAGTAAGGTACTAGTAATTCCTTTTGCATATAGTTTTACTTTAGCTGACAGTCTCCCTTTTTCTATATTCAAGAAATATGTAGAGTTCTTTAATGTTTATAAGTAGCTGAAAAAAATATTTTGACGATGATGATCTGTAACATTGGGTTTGTATTTTAGTAGTAAGTACACATCATGCTTTGATCAGATTCTCCTGGGCTGTATTTTTGATTCTCAAGTGTTTCAAAATATAAGCGTGCTAGTTGGACTCAAGAAGAAATTCCATCTCCAATCTCAAAAGTCAAGCCAAGTTAACCATCAGAAGTAACTGAAATAGGTTACATATAACTTATACTGCTTTAAGGAGACAAAAACCTTTCAGCATCCCATCAAGCTCTGTATTATTTATTCTCTAAAAATTAATTTTATTTAATTTCACTTATTGTGTCTCTTTCAAAATTAATAACTATACATTAAAAAATTGACATGTTATCAACATATGATGTTTCAAACATTTCTATTTTCTGTATATCAGAATGCAAGTGACTGTCACATGATTAAAAGCCTTTCATGGTTTCTGTGTTGTTGGGTTTTTTTTTGCCTCCATCAATGCTACCAAGAGATTATAAAAGCAAGAAGATAATGAAACTGTTACAAAATGTAACTGTTCTGATCTCAATAATATAAAAAGTAGTCCAGCTTATGGTGTAGCCTTCACTACACTCCTGATTGTAGCACCCCTGACTTTTGTCTTAAATTGACACAGTTTCTATATGCTGTCTTCTAGTGGTCTGTCTTTCAATTCTATAGCTTTATGTAAATGACATTTTCTGCATCCAAAGTAATCTTCATCCTAGAAAATTTACTACAACTGTAAATAATTTTAGATACAATATAAAATCATAATCAGACACATGTATTACAGAAGAACTGGCTGTGCAACATGCAACTTGATTTGAATAGTGCTGACGAAGGATATTAATTAAAGAAAACATTAGTTAGGTCAAGAGAATACATGATGCTAAGAATTATTTGGTATTTAAAAAACTTTTTGATTTGCATAAAATAAATTATAAAATTTTGATAACGAACTACTCTTTGTGTAAACTTTCAATGAAATTATGTAAAACAGAAACCCAGGAATAATGTTGCTGTCATTTGAAACAATATTACCCTAAATGATTTGCAATTCAAAAAGAGAAAAGTGCCTAGGTCTGGGATTCCACTTATTTTATAAAATGCTATCTGCTCTCAGAGAAGAAAGAAAGGGAGGATTTTCTGCAATTTTCTTTACTCGGACATGAAATTATAAATAGATACATGGGTGTGAGAAAATGACAGAAAAACAGGATGCCTGAATGGGATAGCTATAAAGAAATTACATATGTATTCACACCTGTTAGAATTATAAGGCTGTATGTGCAATCAGGATGCCACAACAATTTTGGATTTTGTACTTAATGTTGTTATCTAGAGAATTTTCTATTACTCTGTGTGGGACAAGAAATAAGTGATAAAATCATATAAAACTACTTTGACATGTATACTTTTTATGTGTTTAAAAAAAACTTTGCAAGGAAAAGGTTAGGGAAGGTTAGGACAATAGAAAAATGCATAAAGACACAAAAGATATTATCTAAAGTTCCATTAAAATTTACAACATCTGAACAAAATTAGCCTGCTGATGTAAAATCTATTCTAATCTAATTCTTTTGCTCAAAAAAAAAGTGTCAGTTTCAAACTGTTACCTTCATGCATTAAAGCCCATTAACCTCTGACACCAATAATGACTGTGGGTTTAATTTTACATCTAAGTGTTAGACTCTGAGATGCTACCAACATTTGGAGGATCAAAACCAAGCTTACTCTCTCTTAGCTTTAGGCTTGCCACACAAGCTTCCATATATGAAAAACATGGCTCTAGGCAATAAAAATTGATTATACACTGTTTGTTGCTATTCCTTCTCATCTGTCATTTTCCCTAGACATGCTAGGATGTGTTTACAGTAAAGTTGAACAAATTTGAGAAACTCTGACTTTATTCATGTAATAAGGCACCAAACAAAATTTGTGTTAAGTGGTTGCTTCTTGTTGTGATTTCATTACTGCCTACCTGAAAAATCAGCAATGGATAATAATCAGAGGGACCTATTCATATTGCTTATTCCATATATTATGGAATAACAAGAAGCTTTCTCCTCATATCTTTAAGCTAGGCTTCAGGGAGGCAGTAGAATACCCTAAGATGTGGATCCGGTCTGAAGCTTCAACCTACTCATCTCCTTCCAGAGCTCTGCCACTAAATTGAAGAGTTCCTCTACCAGAGGTGCTCACTCCTGCTGGTATTAGTAGGGCACACCCTGCAGCCTGACACCTAGGTGACAGCATGTTCCTATCAGAGCTTTTTCTGGGAAGCTGTGGGAGTGGCCATAGCCTTCTGCCAGGTGGATAACATTTCTACCTGATTGATCCAGCAGAGTTTAACTCTCTTCCTGCACACCCTTCCACAAAAACTGCTGTGCAAAGTGCCATGCTGTGTCGTGCCACGCTATGCCACACCATGCCCTTGCTGATGCATCATGCCCTGTTTGACCACTGTGCTCCTGGCCACTAGCACTCTCTAAGGGCTTCTTTTACACATTGCAGGGCAGTTTGACCACCATTTCTCCTGGCCCTGACATGGCCTAGTCAGCTGCTGTCACACAAGATACAGGTATCTCAGTTCCCCCTAAGATCCCCCTGGTTTGGGAAATGCCCTTGAGCACAGTGCTAGAGCAGCTCACTACATATGGTGCTAGCACCAGAACTGTTCACCTCAGTGACTGCTGAGTTTTCTTAAGCATCATACTGCCAAGACAGTAAACTAAACTGAGAAAAGCAGAAAAGTAATAATTATGTGTAAAGCCATTTTGGATTCAGGACATTGTTATGGTAATAGGAGTACTGCCAGCAACCTCTGCAAAGGGAAATCTTTCAAGTGTGTACGCAAGCCAATACAAGAACTGGATGCAAGCCATGGGATGAGGTTTAATAAGGCCAAGTGCCGGGTCCTGCATTTTGGTCACAACAACCCCGGGCAGCGCTACAGGCTTGGGGCAGAGTGGCTGGAAAGCTGCCTGGCAGAAAAGGACCTGGGAGTGTTAGTGGACAGCCGGCTAAACATGAGCCAGCAGTGTGCCCAGGTGGCCAAGAAGGCCAACAGCATCCTGGCTTGTATCAGGAACAGTGTGGCCAGCAGGAGTAGGGAAGTCATCGTGCCTCTGTACTCGGCACTGGTGAGGCCTCACCTCGAGTACTGTGTTCAGTTCTGGGCCCCTCACTACAGGAAGGAGATTGAAGTGCTGGAGCGTGTCCAGAGGAGAGCCACCAAGCTGGTGAGGGGTCTGGAGAACAAGTCGTACGAGGAGAGGCTGAGGGAACTGGGCATGTTTAGTTTGGAGAAGAGGAGGCTGAGGGGAGACCTTATTGCCCTCTACAACTACCTGAAAGGAAACTGTAGAGAGGCAGGGATTGGCCTCTTCTCCCAAGGGAATAACGACAGGACCAGAGGAAATGGTATGAAGCTGCGGCAGGGGAGGTTTAGATTAGATATTAGGAAGAATTACTTTACTGAAAGAGTGGTCAGGCACTGGAACAGCCTGCCCAGGGAGGTGGTGGAGTCAACATCCCTGGAGGTATTTAAGAAACATGTAGACGTGGCTCTTCAGGGCATGCTCTAGTGGCCAAGATTATTGGTTTGTGATGGGGTGTTGTGTGTGGGGTTGTGGGTGTGGGGTTTAGTTGGTGGGTGGCTTTTTTGTTTGTTTGTTTGTTTTTGTGTTTGGGGTTTTTGTTGTGTTTTTGTTTTTTTGTTTTTTCATGTGGTTGGACTCGATGATCTCAAAGGTCCCTTCCAACGACTAAGATTCTGTGATTCTGTGATTCTGTGATTCCTGCTCCTTTTGCATTATCGGCTAGACAGAGCCAATAGGAGCTCCTCTTGCATTAGCAGCTGGACAGAACCAATGGGAGCTCTATATTAAAACCTATTTTCATTTTAGACCAATTTGATTTCTGTAATTTGGCATAAAGATTTTGTAAGAAAAAATACAGATTAGACCGTAAATTCAGAGCAAATATCTTCTATCTAGAAAGAAAGGTTAATGAAATATACTCAAAGTTGTTGTCAGTACTTCAACTTTAACACAGTTGTACGTAACAAAATTAACCTTTTCCCTTCCCCCTCCCCTAGTATTTGGGTAGATATATATTATTTTTAAAAAATAATGATAATCATTGTATATTGCCATGTGTATAGAACACTGAGAAGTTCTGTGATTTTAAGATTTAGGTTAGAGACAAAGGGGAAATACAGTTTGTTCCTGAGGATAGCAATAAACTTAAATGTCCCTGATAAACCTCACGTGGGGCCTGCACCTACATGGGCCCAGGACCCCCATTTCAATCTGGGTCTTCAGCTATCTAGGCTGAGTTGTAGTCTTGGTGATCTATAGCTCAGCTGCAGGAGTACTCGATCCAGTGGATCTTGACCTGTGGACTGTTTTCCCAGCTTAACCTCAGTGTAGCCTTCTCACTATGGTCCTGCCTGAACACCCTGGGGCAGTGACTGATCCTGGTTCCACTCACTAGGCTTGATCCTATGTACTCTACGACTTATCAATACTATAAATGTGTCTTTTTCAAGTGTCACACACACAAGTTTTAAATCTAAACTGATTTTCATTGTACTGATTTTGTTTGCCTTTCTACTTTCTTTATCATCTACTTGCATAATAATTTTATGCAGAAATTTTATTCTTTGACTGAAAGCAATTAGGAGATATTTAGTGGCTACTAGTAGCTATCAGAGCAGGAGAGCCTGGAAAAGTTAAATGGGAGGTTGCAAAGAGTGCAGCATGACAAGGGTGGTGAAGCATGGTCCGACTAAGTAAAACTGGCAGCATAAATAGCTTTTAAATGGATGTATAACCTTTAGAAAGGTTAGCTATTTATTCTCCCTCTTTCACTTTCCTCTGATGGAAATAAATGCCTCCATAATTCCAATGAGATGTGAGATACTGTGGGAAATTCACTGAAAACATGAAAGAAAAGAAATGCATTCCTCAGTACCAGAAAAAGACTTTAGACATCTGAAATATTGTTCAGATGTCTAAGACATCCATTGATTTTCCTTTTCATCTCATTCGGTGTTTTGTTTCATATGAGTACCTACTCACACTGGTATATTCTTTGAACTTTACCCATTTTCAATGTTATTCTGACCTCTGTGGTTCTCATACAACCATTCCCAAAACTTCAACTTGCTTTCACATCTCAGCAACTTGGTAAATTATTACCTTGTTTTATAAACATTGTCTAAACTATGTACTTTAAAAAAAAATAATCTTCTGTCTGTATTTATAGACATAGAGCTATGTACCTTTTTTCAAATTGTTGTTCTATATACAGCTGCTGTGTTCCTAATCCATGCTATGGATCAAATACGCAGCTGAAACCTGAATATGGACCATACCACCATCATCTCCATCATTCTCTTTCCATCTTCTCAGCTTTTTCCTCTCTTCTTGCTAAGTTCTGGTTTCCTTCATAAAAAAACTTAACATCAGTTTTGGTCTCTATATGTTCATTCTTCATCATCATTCATATATGTTTGCTATACCTGAAAATATTTTACAACTGCTAAATTAGTAGCAGCTTTCTTCTCCATTATATGGAAATGCTGGTGTTACACAACCCTGCAGCATAAAACTTTGCTGGGAAGGAGAATAGTTTTATGTCTGTACAACCAAAAAGATTGTAATGGGCTCGTTTTTGTTGGTTTAGATTTCTGAAAGATGTAACCAGGGAAACCATTTGCATAAACCTATGGATGTGTACAATGAGAAATGAAAATATCTTAGGAATCTGGTTATTTAATTAGATTTGATGATGTAAGAACCTTAGGGCTAGCAATCTGGAGAAACAGAGTAAAAGTCTCATCATATGATCATTTCCAAATGTGACATGACAGTATTTAAATTTCCATGACTGAGATGAGTATGAAATTATTATATGAAAGCACCACGTGGTATTGTATGTTAACAGACGCTATAAATGTCCTAAAGGAAACAAAGGAAACACTTTAATCTCAGGGACGTACTGAAGACATAATACAAATTTTTTTCCTTTACTATTCTGTCTCAGTCCTCAAACTATCTTAGGAGACTGCCTTCTTTTTATAAAATTGTATTACACACAGCAAAAATAATATCTTAAAATATATTCTAGTTTATATAGAATAAGAAAGAAAAGAATTGTAGATTTTTTTTTTTTTATGCTTAACAATTGTTTTTATTCAAAACAATGGAGATTATGTCATTTGGTAAAACTGTTGCTGATCACAGTACCATTGATCTGCTTCATCATGGTAGTTCCATGGATATCATATTATCCCATGCTTAGCATGCAGGAATGAATTTTGACTACAGTTAAAAGCTTAGTTAAATAAATCTGATTTTTGTGACTTATGCTTCAATACTATTCAGTGATGGCACCAAAACTATGCTATGACATATGCCTTAAAATGATTGAATTTGAGCTTTGTGTTGACATCAAGTGCCATTAGTCAACATCCAGACCTTTCATTTTATGCCGTGCTGAATTCCTTTTAGACTTTAACAATTCATTTTCACCACCTTTTCTGTATCCAGAACTGTGCAACAACATTGAAGACTGTTGGTTTTGTTTTTTTTTTTTTTTTTCTTTTTCCAAGGGTGTGTAATTTATACTTTGTATGTATCTAAGAAAATAAAGTTTTAGAGGTTCATGAGGGAGCCTTCTTATTGTCTTTCTGTAAAGCAAAATATGAATTTGAATATGTATCTTCTCAACCTTATTTTATAAGGGTTTATCCTGTACCTGTAGTCAGTATTAAAAATTTCCAGAGGACTTAAAGGATTAATTTTGCATGTAAGCATAATTGTTTTACTATATTTTCTGTAGGTAGCCCTAAATGCTAATTATTATTATTATGAGAAGCTGTTTGTTGTAGCAAATTTAGGAAATACTACATTGGTTCAAATATAAACATACGGATATGTTAATGGAAACCTGATAAACCTTTTCAATAAAGCTATAGATCATTGAAACTGCAATTAGCGTAGAAGACTTAATATTTTGATATCCAGTCTTAAGCTAGAAATCTTTCTTGTAACTGCTAAGAATGTATTTTAGGACCAGTTTATCTACTCTAGCATTTAGAATATTTAACTTTTTACCTGAATTTCAGGAAGAAAGAAAAGCACTCCATGTCTAGTTACAATCAAATACACAGCAAGCAGGATGCATCTTAAATTATTTTTTAACTAACAGATAGATAAAATTAATATAATAAAGAGTAATGTAAAAACCTAGACAAAACAAGTGAAAGAAGGTTACAGCTCTAGGCATACTCATAGAGATTGACCCTTTCTCTGTATAAAAGCATTTATTGCCTAGTGGTAAAGTCCTGAAACTGATCTTAACACAATTATTCCTATGAAAATTGAGCTAACTGGGAAATTTGGAAGGAAAAAAGAAACAAGTCCCATGGGGTAACAGGGAATGTTTGAAGCGACAGATAAATTTTTGAAAGAAGTAAGCAAGAGTAGTAAATAATGAGATAAATGAAAGAAGGCTGGTTACAGGTGGAGTTCCACAAGAATCTATTTCGGGTCCTGCTCTGAATCATAAATTACTGAATATTGCAATTGTGTTCTGGAATTAAGTCATTATATATTTACAGTTTTTTCTAGGTATCCATTGTTGGCCTGTGTGGAAAAACATGATCAAACTTAGTAATATTTGATATAGTTCTGGGACCTCAACACAAGAGAGATATTGAGGTACTGGAGTGAGTGCATTCACTGCTGAATGGTGTTCTGGCCAAGCTCTTCTATGATTACTTTTTTTAATTTACCATTGTGGAGTGGAAATACTCTTTTTTTTTCTTTTCTTTTTTTCTTTGTTTCTTTAACTAAGTTGTCACAGAAGGTCAAATTGTTGCAAAAATTTGACAAACTGAATAGAAAAAACATGAGATGGAAAATCACTAACAATACAAACTCTTCAAGAAACTCTTTAATCAGTACAAAGATAGTACATAAATGGAGGAATGTAACAATGTTTCAAACTTTTTTTTTTTGAACTTTAATAGTAACATCAAATTGTCTTTCAACTAGAAGCCAGGTTCTAATCCAGCACTGTGAAGCATTAAAACATCTCATTGTTTAAAAATACTGTTATAGACTTTGTCTGTTTTTTTTTTTTTGATATGATGCAGATACATAAACTGTTTTAGGTTGCTTCTGAACTCCTTGATTGTTTTAATTTCTTTATTTAAAATACATTATCCTTTACATTAATTAGGTACAGAACTAAGCCAAACCAGTGATCTTTTGATCTAGTATTTTTTCAGTCTGTGGATGCAGAAGGAAAGTTGATATTATTTTCTCTGAATTATGCTTTAGATTCTTTTCAAATAGACGTAAACCATACCTTCAGTGTTTTACATACAGTCATGTGTTACCATGTAAACCTAGGTGTTGCACCTCCCTCAAAAGCCGTAAAGAAAGCTGCTCTACAACTAATAACAGTATTTCTAATACTTGGGTTGATCTTTTAAAAATCTAATTGTTTTAAACAAAAACTTCTTGGTTAGATTGTGAATAACAATCAGAAGGAAAAAGAGTTGTTTACTACCAAAACATTTTTGAACTCCATTATAAAACATATATTTAATAATAAAAAAAAAAAAAATTAACATTCCTATCTGAAGAGAATGAGAGAGAATGAGACTTATGCATGCAGAATACTGGAAGTTCGATGCAAAAGATATGGAAGAGAATAGAAGCAACCTAATATATAAAACCCCACAGTATAAGGAGGATGTTCTCTGAAAATCAGTTTTGTTTTGTTTTGTTTTGTGTGGTTTCTTGTATAAAACATCTAAACTTCCATTAATTTCAAGTAAGGGGTTTTGCTTGCTTTTTGTTTTTAAATCAGAGTTGGAACTCTGTGACCTCAAAATATTATTGGCCATAATTTCTGTTTAGATTTAGCTGTTTGTCTTTATCATTAATGAAAGCTGAACATAACAGAACCAAAACTGATTGCTACCTCCTAAAACTGTTCTTGCTACAAACTTCTGAATTTACATTCAAACTGTAACTATATAGAAATAAAAATTACGATGTAAAAATTGGAAAATAAATGTCAAAAGTATATAATATATGAAGCTAATAGCAAAATGCAAATAGTCTGAAGAGAATTAGATTGAAATCTCCCTAAGAACTAAATGTTTAACACCTATCAATTATATGTTTNCACCATTAAATTATTTGTTTGCATATTTTTTTTCTTTTCCTTTTTTTTTTTTTTTTAAATTTAGCGACATATGTAGATTGTTGGAGAAGGGTTATCACGAACTTAATTTCAACAATGTGGAAGAACTTTTATGCATCATAATGATGATTTATATTAAGATTTTCCCCTGGAGGATTTTGAAGATTAAAGTCGATATTATCTTCTTCTATTAATTATTAAATCACAAAAACAATCTCAGTTTTAAATAAAGAACCCCTTCCTTATAGTATTCCACACTTAAATGCTGAGTTGCACTTGCCATTGCAAATGAACTTGTTAAATCTGTTTCTTTGGTTTTTTTTTTTTTTTTTTTTTTTTTGAAAACAAATACCCCCAAGACTAAATATCACTAGTAATTGTTTGTTATCTAAGATCATGCTTAATAGAACAAAGTATTTTAAAATCTATTGCCTACTAAAAATATTACAAATTATTGCACATTTAACATTAACCAAGTTTTATTAATTCATTAACTTTTGCAATGACTGCTTAGTCAATAAAAACATTATAATTAAAGAGGTATTACTTTTTAGTATGCAATAATTCAGAATGCATATTTAAACCCACAAAACTCGGCCTATTTGGAAGTGTGCATCAGGAAGAGTTCCTCATCATCCTAAGTGGCAGATACCACGTCAAGAGTTTGAAGGTGCACAACAGATGAAACAGAGCTGGTTTTGACAGAAATTGTCATCAAGTGAGATCTGAAGACAAAACTATACTTTATCTTACCCTGTATTCTTATATTTGTTAACAAGTCTGCTTATAGAAAATTGTCTATAGAAAGTTTGTTCATAGTGAAATCACATTGAATAGCTCAGTATCTGAAGGGAGCTTACAGGAGAGCTGGAGAGGGACTCTTTCTCAAGAAGTGTACTGACAGGACAAGTAACAGCTTTAAAATGGAAGAAGTGAAATTTAGATTAGATACTAGAAAGGAACTCATTCCTGTGAGGGTGGTGAGTCACACGGACAGGCTGCCCAAAGAAGTTGTGGATGACCCATCCCTGAAAGTGTTTAAGGCCAGGCTGGACACGGCTTTGAGCAACCCACTCTAGTGGGAGGTGTCCCTGACCATGGCAGTGGTGTTGGAACTTGATGATATTTAAGTTCTCTTACAACTCTAACCATTCTATGATTCTATTTACCATCTGGGTAGACAAGATTTTACCATTTTCAAACTGGGAGAAGTGAGTCAGTGGTAAGAGTAAAGGCTGTATCATTTTGACAGTTAGGATTAACATAAACTGATATTTAGATCCCAAAACCTTAAATGCATAAGTCTAAAAGATATCCTAGTCTTTCTCTGTATTTAATAAGATCTGAGAGAGAAGAGTTTAATTCCTCTCTGAAAAATACCTTTTTTTTCTTCATAGAAACTAAGAAAAAACAATGTTGCATAAATCCTCTAGCCACCTAGA
This sequence comes from Nycticryphes semicollaris, assembly GCA_013400055.1. NCBI lineage: Eukaryota > Metazoa > Chordata > Aves > Charadriiformes > Rostratulidae > Nycticryphes > Nycticryphes semicollaris. Next base: position 141,067 of record VXBJ01002456.1, read on the forward strand.
TAAGGGCAGATTAATTCCACCCTTACTATTTGAAGTCTTGAGTTATAAAATGAGATCATCATTGACATCTGGAGAAATAGGGTTATCAAAGGAAATACAAGAATATGAACCACAGAATTCCAGATTCTGACCATATAGAGTCTGTAAAAAACCTTAGGAAACAAGTTAGAATCTTGATAGACATAGTCTTGCTATATCTGTTCTCCAATTACTATAGGAAGTAGGATTCTCATAGTTAGTATCTCATAGCTAATCTAGGTTGTAATTTCTGTTTATAGTCAATGTAGAGAGAAACTTCTCTTTGAACATAAGTCATTCCACAGTGTGGATTAGCCTTTCTCACTCACAGTTAAGTTAGTTGTCAGAGGAGCTTGAGAATTATTAAAAAGTCACAAGAGGGAGACAGATCTATTAGCTAGCTCTGAGTGGCTCTGTATATTATTCAGATTGTGTTGGATCCCATTCTAAAATGTTTCATTTTATATCTGGATCATATATGAATTGTATATTTGCAACTGTAGGTTTTCAATTCTATTTGATAAGGCAGGCAGCTAAAGCTGGGGACTACAAGGTCATTTTTTTTAAAGCACCTAAGTTACTAGATTATCTTGAAAAAACTGTTAAAGAGAATTAATCTCATATGCACAAAGACTGTTTCTAAAATATCTTGGAATTGTTGTATCTTGTACTTCATGCTTAATGTGTAATGTGAGAGATATTTTATATGCTTAACATGAGATGAACTGCATAAGCACCCCATTGCTTTCTCAAGAGTGAGCAATGTGACCATGTTCAACTTATACAAATACATCTTTATATAACAGTACAACAAAATGTAACTAATTTGTATTACAAGCCTATATTGCTATTGCTGTTACTGTAAATCTCTTACCAACTGCTTAGTGTTATGAAACCTTAACATTAATACAGATGCTCTTAGGCTTGTGTACTGACACGTCTTACAAGTATCAGGAAATTAAGTATTTTCCTGATACTTAAGATACTTAAGTATCTACTGACAATGCAGGATGAGGCCTTTCCTCATACTTAAGTATCAGGAAAATTTGTTTTCTTTTTGAGAAATGCTGACCAAGAATGCTCACAATGAATGACTTTTCAGCCTCTTGAGGAGCACTCTAGCCAATGAGCTGGTATGTAGCCTACCATCTTCCTTCATGTTCCTCAAGAGACTCCTCTGTTGTAATCTCTTCAAAACAGTTGCTAACAGTTAAACAATTGGTGTCCTATGATTGCTCTGTAGGTTATGGATTAATAATGGTTTGGGGGTTTGCTTGCATTTTTTTTTTTTGAAATCCACTCAGTTGTTGTCTCTTGTTTTATGTAAGTTACAGACTGTCTTCAGGTCTTTCTGTTCTTTATCTGTATGACACCAAATACTGTGGAGATCCAGAGGGAGGATTTTTCTTTGGGTTGGCTTTTGAAGAAGTTGCACATGTAAGAAAAAAAAAATGAATAACAAACTCAACAAGCAGGTTTATGGACAGATGGACTAAATCTACTGTATAGAAAACTGATGACTTCATTATATCCTGGTTTGAGTTCTAATAGCATTGTCAGCTTAGTGAAGATAAAAAGCTTTATTTTGATAATTCTATGATGAAAAATCATGTAATTTTATTATCTAATTTTTTCTTTTTAAAAATGGTGATTTATCTTAGAAATATGTTCTATTCATCAGCCTCTGAGTCTCTGTCTTCAGTTCTTTCATTAGACTTTTCAGTATCTCTTTCCTGTGTTTAAAACTGTGATGCAGGGTTTTCTGTCTGCTACATATTAATCACAACTACAGAGTGCATATATCATTTCTGTTCTTTCCAACAGAAAATATAAATGGCACAAAGTTCTTTCTCTGGATCTGAAATGTTTTCATGGCATTTAAAAACTGCAAGTTTGATAAATGCATGTAAGTTTTCATTACCTACTAAGGGAAGAGAAAAGGAGCCACAAGCCAAATAATACATGACGTGTGGATTGTGAATTCTTGTAAGATGATCATCCTAGAGAGTAATTAAGAAAGAATAAACAATGTGAATGATGAATGATACCCGTTGTGAGTAAAGAATACTTCTTACCTGTTGGTATTTATTGATGCTGAAAAGTTGCCACATTGAAATTTTACATTGTGTTATTCTCATTTGAAGTAAGTCTATGCTGACATTAAATGCAGTGGTTCTCATCTCTGGCCTCCTCTTTTCACTCCTGCTGTGTAGGGGTGGAGAGGACAATCTTTAGCAGATGGATTTCCAATTTCCAATTAACCATGTGACTCAACAAAAAAATATTGAGGACCAAAAGATGTAAGAACAAAGAGAGAAGAAGGTGGTCTTGCTCCTTATGAAATCAGCAAAGACTTGCTGAATTAAAATACAGTGGGTGTAGGTGCCAAAGTTTTCATAGTGGCAGCTGCAGAGGTGACTTCTGCATGGAGAGACTGGGGCTGACCCGTGATGGACATAGCCAGCTTGACCCAGCTTCAATAGACCTACTGCAGAACACAGATGAGCCCTTCAACCAAAATGGTGGCACCTCAGGGGAAACATGTTTAAGAAAGGGAAAATGCTGTGAAGAGAGAGGACAGTGGAACAAAAAGAGTGAGGAAGAGCAGATGAAAGACCAAAGCCTGAAGAGAAGGAGGAGATCTACAGTGGAGCAGATATTACCTGCTGTCTGTGGAGACTCCAGCCAGCTCTGGAGGATGGAGCAGCAGAGAGGAGGCCTTATGAAATGACCACAACATGCATTTTCCATCCTCCTCCGTGCTGCTCTGGATATGAAGGTGTGAAGTCAATCCTGGGAATAGGGGGAGGAAAGGTTCTGTTTTAATATTTTTGGTTTTGTTTCTTGTTACCCTTACTTAATTGGCAATAAATTATCTTTTCCCATGTTAGGTCTGCTTTTCTGCTTTGCCTGTGATGGTGATTGGTAAATAATCTCCCTGACTTTATATCAAGCCATGAGCTTTCTTGTTCTATTTTTTTAAAAATTATTTTATTTTTTTCGTGTTTGCTCCCCTGCTCCTACTGGGGAGGAGGAGGGAGGAAGCAGATGGGTGAAAGTCTGATTGTTGGCCAAGGCTCATTCACCACACAGAGTAAATTAGAACCACAAGTTTTGATAAAACATAGATTTAATGAATCAACTTTTTCAAAAGGCTTCTTTATCAAATGCAATTTCTGTATAGCATTTTGTTTCATATCTTTCTTGCCTTCTTGTTAGTTTTTCTGTATTTGAATAATTTTACAGATTTAGAATGGTACCATTAGAATGGTACTTTCAAGTTTGATTAGTATGATTGTGGAAGTGTAAAATTTTGACCAAAATAAGGAGTTACGATTTTACAAGGAAAATAAATTTTATGTTACTTATCCTGCAATACAAAAGGATTTTAGGTGGATTTTATTGCAAAGTTTGAAACAGTAGATTCTCTTGTAGATTCTAGAAAAGCTGTCCAAAAATTAATGTAATGTCTCCAATTTACACAAGGCAAACTTCTATTAACTTCATTTGTGGGTACAGGGCAGGAAAAAGTCTTTCCATGTGCAAAACGTGTTTTAAAATAGTTTGCATAAGTGGGTTGAGTGTCCCTTTATTATTTTATAGCTACTTAGAAACAATTAAATTCAGACCATGGGAATGCATCTTTTGCATGCATATTGGTTGTGGAGGAGTCTGCATTTCCATTGGTGCTGAAATCTGACAGAAATAAATATGTGAAATGTAGCTTTAAGAAGATGAGTACAGAAAGGAAAGTAACTATTCAGCTCTGCTCATTGAAGCTAAAACCACTAACTCACAAACTGCCAGAAACAGTTACCAACCGGATAAAATCCTAGCAAGATGATCCACATGAGGCCACTGAAGTCAGCACAAGCCATGGCAGGCTGTGTTTCAGCACATTCCTCCACACGTCCCAGAGGAGACCCATCCCTGGGCTATATCACAGGTCAGAGAAAGGAAGAAGATGAACCTGCCTTTACTGTGCACCTATAGCAAAAAAAGTTGTGTGTGCACACTGTGGTCAGCACCAGAAAGGGAGCAGACCTCAGTGGGTGGCAGGTACCCACTACCATCAGCATGAGTACTCTCCCAGAGCAAGCCCGATATCCCTTGTGTTGTCACACTGGGTCTTCTATGGGTGATGATGTTAATGTGTCAAAGTGTGAAATGCCAGCATCTTTTTTGTATGGCTGTAGCCTTATTTTGTGTGAAACAAATTGTCCTTTGGAACTGTTACGGTGTTTGCCTTCCAAGTAACTGTTACATGTGTGGGAGCCTTGCTTTCCTGGAAATAGCTAAACATCTGCCTGCTGATGAGAAGCAGTGAGTGAATTCCTCATTTTGCTTTGCTTGCATGTGCAACTTTTGCTTTCCCTATTAAAATGTCTTCATTTCAACCTATGCGTTTTCCCACTTACACCCTTCTGCTTTTTTTCCACATCTCATCAGTGGGGAGTAAGTGAGTGTAGCTGCCTACCAGGTTTAAACTACACCACCACATTATGGCAGGGGAATCTCAGTCTTAACCATTTTAACAAAGATGTAGTCTGTGCTGAAACTGACTTTCACATAGAACAAAACAAGAGAAATTTGCAGTTGTGTTACTTTAAAAGCAGCTTAGACAGCTCCATAAAACAAAATCATGCCTTCCTCTAGGACAAAAGCTGAGTTCAAAGCTCCTGAGTAGCCCCAGCACCAGCCTGAAATTCAATGTGCCAATGCCTGTCTGTGAATTATCAGCTCCATCCTCTAGCTGCTTACTCAGTGGACATATCAAAACAATATCATATATTTGTTTGCATGTTCTTGCTCACAAGCAGAAATACTTTATTGTCAGTTTATGTACACTCCAACCAAAAATTCTGTTCTTCATATTTACTAAAATGAACTCATACCAATTTATAAAAACTGGAAAAAAGATTTCATACAGCTTTATCCAGACATAAATAAATGAGATACCCACATAAATACATAATTCTCAGTCAGGCAAAACCTGAAAAGCTTTTTTTTTTTTTT
>VXBJ01002456.1:149293-187294 GCA_013400055.1 Nycticryphes semicollaris
ATAAAAATATATAATATATTAAATAAAATACAATACAATATAAAAATATGGGATCCATTTCTATGTTGCACATCTAGATATGCACCCCAGTTGTGTATATACTGGCACCTGAACACAACATTCCTATTTCCATCCAGTTTTCTTTGGAACAAAAGGCCAGGTGCATATTGTGGAGGTAACTGTTATGTTGTCCAGCAGTGCTGTACTCTGGGTGATCAGATGAGATGTTCCAGAACTTTGATACTGAGTTGTGCTCAAATAGTATCTATTTCTCTGTAGTGGTTAAACAGAGAGCATATGCTCCTAACTTAGAAGTGAAACAACATGCCTAGAGATATTTATGCTAAAAATTCTTCTGTTTTTCTGTTCTTCTGGCAGTAATGTTGTGAGACTTGTTAGGCTAACAACACAGAAAGGCAAATCCATGGACAAATGTCTAAATCTATTTAAGGGAAAAGTTGATTACAGAAAAGGGATAAAATAAATTAGAAGCAAAGTATGCTTGCATTTCTGAATTGCTTGAAATAATTTTTAGAGCCATTCCAAGACAATGGTTAAAAAAGCTCATGGAGAAAAAAAATAGAGAGAACTTTTAAAAACAATTCAATTTAGTGAAGCACACCAATCCATTAGTTCAATATAACAATGTGTGCTGACATAGCCAGGTATGTGTCATACACAGAAAACATCATAAAGATACATCATTTTCTGTAGATGTTAAAAACTCTATGTTTATTTCCTACATGTTTCCTTGTATGCTACAGATGTTTCTCCACTTATTATTGAGTTCTAGGGCTGTATAAGAGTTCTCAGTGAGACATCAAATGCCCTTTTCTGCACTTTAGATACTTTATTTGGTCAGAACTGAGCCCACAGGACACAGTAAAAAGACAGTGTTTGGATTCTGTCCAAAAGTACCCTTCATTCACAGGAAATAGCTCAATAATTTCAATGCAAGTCTTCTGTCTTATTCCAGACAGCACTGAAAGGCTATAAAGAAGACTGTGAAGAAGTGAAATAAATGGAAAAGCTTAGGCAGCTTTCAGCAGGGGTAGATTTTAGCCATATAGGAGTTAAGAAGGATACCTTTTCCTTTCTTGTTTTTCATTTCAGCAGATATGGTAAATTGTGTTCCTTCTTGTTTCTACCTGCAGATAGTAAAAGCTATCTATATCTTCCCTTGATTTTTTAAATTTAGGCAAAGGATCATTAAAACGTGCATCACCAGAACGGAATAGGAAATGAGATTTCAAGAGATTAAAAATGTCTTTGGTTTTCAGTAAAAACAGACATTATCTCTTTGCATTCTGGAAATAAATGGAGGATTTTTTTTTTTTTTTTTTTTAATGATAGGCAGAAATATACAAAATGGGTTTTAAACTATAGAGAGGGAGAAGAAAGAGAGAGAGGGAAGAATTCCTAATGTAATTCTATACTTGCCTCAAGAATGGTGCTGTGATAGGAAATACACTGAATAAATCTATCTAAATATCTGTTAAAGATTTCAAAGATTTAATCTGCTGACTTTGCTAATAACTAATAATCTGTAAAATTTGTTCTTCCTTCTTTCCTTGTTATTAGATATAGGAAGACATGAATGGGTTTTTTTAAGGTGCTGCTCGGGAAGTACTGGAAATGTTTACACACTAGTACAATTTATGAAAAATACAAAACATATAATTAACTGGACCTAAGTATAAATTTTTACAGGGGAGAGTTTACAAAAGTTATACTTTTAAGAATGTATTTATTTAAATGTATTTTGTAGTTTTCAGATACTTCTAAGGATTTGCTTCTCAAAATTGCAAACTATACTCCGAATGTCATCTTAATTTAGACATTTAACTGCTAAATCAGTTTTCTGTAGATACCCTCACACTTCAAAAATCAGGAATTGAACTTAATGTGCACATATAGATTTACCAATGTTAATTAATAATAGGGAAATTTAGTACACAATGTATTCATTGTAAATAACAATGCTGAATTTTACAATGTTCTGTTTCTTGTAGTTTTGCATTGTTTTTACTTAGTCTAAAATATTCCCAATTAAATTAAGAACTGTGTTTAAACAATTACATATCTTTAAAGATATATTTAATTGTTGACAACTTCAAAATTAAGTGCATATTTTGGTACATCTTGAATAAGACCATCAGTCAGGGTCTGAGCTACAAATTTTGGAAAATGAATTAGTAATATTCTACTTACTTAGTATAAAATCTAACCTGAATTAAAAAAGGGGTAGGGGTAATAGTGTTGCAATTTGCATAAGCTAAAAATAATATATTACTAACAATAAACTTCCTTTGAAAATTAAGTCACATAATTCCATGAAATAGCAATCTTTCAGTTAGCAAAGAGATATTTCAGCATCACTGGGTAGTAATTGACTGTTTTGCTATGACAACTGTTATAGATTAATGTTTTATTAGGATAAAAAGGTGAGGGTCTGGGAACTCCGTGAAGATAGCCTACATTTCAATTATAGTGCATAATAATGTAAATGTCTTTTAAATCAACTTTTGCTCAAAAAAAAAGAGAAAAAAATCAACTTTTTCCCTTCCATATGAAATGAAGAAGTCCAAAAATCTGAAGCTATGAAAGAAACAGTTTTATGCTGGTTTTAAATGAAAAGGGCAGCTATCACGAGAGCTTGCTTGCAATTTAAGTATGTGAGCATTTGAAAAGTTAATGTTAATTGTGGTTTTTTGTGAAAAGGAAAAAGTATAGCACAATTCACATATTATAGCAACATAGTGCAAAGTATAGGAATTAAGAGCACTGAATGAACAAATTACAAAATGACCTGCTCTTGTCATAGATAAGAGGGGTTTTAGACAGTAAAGTGTTGTAACACAACTTTTGATAGTATTTAAGCAAAGAGATAAAAGATACAAGATGATTAGAAAAAACAGCTATCTTTCTCCATTCAGCAGAGAAAAGCACACAGCTGTTTCTGGGAAACCTTTTACTGTGACTAACAAAGTCATAGAAGTGATGGCTGTAGACCTACAGAAACATTTTATTGGTAGTTGAGCTAATATTTATCTTCATTCTTCCGTCAGGATAGTACAATAATAGACAAATAGTCAAACTGATATTCTTAATTTTGGTTTTTATACTGCAACATGACCCAGAAACAGTTTTTATACTGCAACGCATCCCAGAAATGTAATGGGGAGTACCTTGCATGACATTTTTATGGTCATTAAAATAATTAATTCCTTAGTTGATATTCTTTTTTTGCAATGGATCTCTAGAAGCCAACTAGTCCTACCTCCTCAAAGGATCAGGTTGTTCAGGGCCTTGTTTACCTGAGTCTTGAACAGCTATGAGGATGGAGATCTCACAGCCTCTTTGGGTAACAGGTTGTCTGACTTCTTTGTGCTAATTTTTGTTTTGTTTTGTTTTGGTTTGGTTTGGTTTGGTTTGGTTTGGTTTGGGTTTTTTATCATCTAAATAGTACACATACACATAGCATGAGATGAGGCTGATAAGAAAGAAGGTTTCCCTGAGGTGTGAGGGTGTGAGCATCTTCTACTTCTTGGAATTTATTTCTTGGTTTGATTCAGCTCATATGTATGTAAATTAATCAAACAGAAAACTTCACATAGCATAAACCCTGGTTTTCAGACAACTCTACAGAGAAGTATATTGTAGGAAGGGCACTTTATATTATTCAGTAAAGTGCAATACATTTTATATGATAAAGGTTGTTATGAACATTTTCTAATATATTTTTTTTGTATCAAAGTGAATCACACTTAAGAAAATCTTTGTAATTCTTACTGATAAATATGCTGATTCATATACAGAAAGTAAAAGGTCTTATCTTGTACTGAATATTCTGGGTATATTGCAGTAATATTCTGGACAAAGGAGGGAACTAAAAGTAATTATTTTGAATTGCAAGCATCACCTGTTTTTCAATCTGATCTACCTTTTTGTCTATGCTCTGTGTTTTTTGTCTGTCTTGTGTTTTTTCTGCACTCCTGTGGAGTAATGTGGCAGTTATACTTTAATGTCCTTGACAACCAGAGGATTTGTGAATAAATTTTAAATATACTTTGCAATATGGTACAGAAGATTCTGACACAAGCAGTATTGTTTCACAATTCTCTGTATAAAGTAATCAACAGTTTAAAAACTTTTTTTTTTTTTTTTCTGGCACTATTAACACAACAGAAAGACTGATGAAAGACTGTACTTTGTTGAATATTAGACCTTAGAGTCCCAATCTACATTTGAAATTGCGTTGGGTGTAATTGTCCAGGTGTTGGCAGCAGGGCGCTGTAGAAGTGACTTCTGTGAAACGAGGCCATGACTGCCCCATTTCAGACACCAGCACCAATGGGGGCATTTCAGACATCTCAGCCTACCTGTGCCACCCCGACTACACCTGGGGACTCAAGTGACCTGGACACTGAGAAATCTGGGGAACCCAGAGTACTCCCACCACACATGAGGATCCAGACATCCAGGTGTCCCTAAGCAAGTCTGTTTTTCTCATGATGGTAATCTGTAAGTGATCTCCCTGTCTTTTCTTGATCCATGAACTTTCACACCTTATCCCTCCTGCCCCATCCTGCTGGGGAGGGAGGGTAAGAGAGCAGTTAGGTGGACTGAAGTCCAAGGTCAACCCACCACAGTGCTTTGTGGCTGGCTAATTCTTGCCCCAGCTAACACAAAGGAAAAGAATATGCAGGACATTAATGGTGTTTTATTTCCTATCTAATGTATTTACAGTCTTAGCCACTCTTTGTTTTGCTAGACTGAAAAGAGCAAAGTCTTAGAAAACAAGAAAGAGTGAGTAGAAATATGCACATATTTTAAAATAATTATGCACATTTTTTGAATAAAAGAACAAACTTGTTGGACATAGTCTTCTACTGGAAGAACAAAAGATACTCCAACCATACTAAAATATGCACTTAAAAAAAACAGGAAACAGCTGTCTGCAACACTGAAATATAGACGACTAGTATAAGTGTATATCAACTTCTCTGTCCATTAAATTCAGTTGAATGTCAGCATTTGACTCCTACAAATAAATATTATTCATGTCAAGGTTCTTTTATTCCCAAGAAAAATAAATTATACACAGTGGAACCATGAATTCAGTTTTTAGGACTGAGACTTTTAAAATACTTTTAATTTACTTTACACTTTACTTCTTCACTGGTTTTGTGCAAAGTTTGTATTGTCTTCTAACCTTTCTGAAAGCATCTTTCCATATTTATATGTTTTTTTATAAAAATAAAATACTGTAGAAAAATAAGATTTTTAAACTGGCTTCCACAGAAAATAAGTCAAGATGCAAATTTGTCAGGACCCTGAGCCCACTCCCATCTTCCACAAGTTTGTTAGCTGAGTTTGCAAGCTCTTTTGGTGAGAAAAGCGTTCATGAAGAAACATAGAGGATACCTGAGCTACTCCTCTGGGGAATTGCTTTTAAGCAGAGATCTCACCTTTGGTGGCCACATGAGTTGTAATGTCACAGCAATGTTTATGTCTGGCCATGAACCCTGTTGGTCTGCATGTGGACTCTGGCAGCAATGTGTGGGCCAAGGTCCCATTGTATCCTTGACCTGTCCACTAGGAGGGCTGGGGCAATAAGACAGGCCTTGGCCACATGGCCCTGATATTATGGTCTGCTGGGGAGCCCCTGCTGCTTCCAGCCTCCAGCTCCAGGGAGCTGGTGACCCGTGCAGAGCCCTGACAAAACTGTTTATTCTATCAGAAAACTAAACTGACATTCAAAAAAAAAAAAAATGGATCATTGAAGAAGTAATAACAGATAAACTCACTATATGGTTACATGGAAGAAGGTGTATGAATTGTGAAACTTCCAAAGATTTTATTATTTGACTTCATGTTAATGTTCTGTTGACCTTCGGGTTTTTATTATCATTTCCACCTTCTTTAATTTCTAAACTATCCTCAATTCTCCCTTTTTCCAGAAATAAACGCAGTGTTTGTTTGATATTCTTTTTGAGCTGTGTGTGTTCTGTGTAGCTGTTTGTTGGTTTGGTTTGGTTTTTTTTCATTTTAGTTTTTGACTTTGGTAGGTTGGTTGTTTTAAAACTCAAATCTGAATATTGTATCAAATATAAGGGAAATGGCAATGCTTCATTTCTTTACAACTATCTGTTCAACAGCATTCCAGTGTGAGTCGAGAACAGTAATAATTCTAATAATAACAAGTAAAACTCAAATGTGACAGTGAGATACCCACAGCAGTTCTCAGCTTGTCACCTAAGCCTCCCTCCTTCCTCCTGTAAAACTACTCTGACGTGAATCCCAAGATGAATGTCTAGCTATAAGTGCATGTTGCCTTGAAGAAGCAAGCAAAGGGAAAGGCAAGGAGTGATTTAGTAGTTTGTTTTCATGGCAGTACCATGAACTCTGTCACGAAGGTGGTTTAAAGCCAAAATCATAGCTAGACTCTTCCTTTGCTTACTTCTTTATGGAGACATGCAGTTACAAGCAACAATCATTACTGTAGCATACATCCTAGTGCTGTGCTAATAGTTAATACAACAATAAATTCATATGAAGAAGCTTGGTATAACAGGGTACATTTACCAGGTTTCAATATTAGAGGGGTAAGAGGAATGCTAACAATTAATTTAGTAGCTAAGGAATTATAGGAATTTTCAGTTCACAAATTAATTGGGTATTCTTTAAATAATTAAAGTTTTTTAGAAAAAAATAGGCAAACAATAAAAGTATAAAAGCCTAGTCCTGCTTAAAAGAAATGCAGTAGAATAACCACCTTCATATATACTTGGACAAAGATCATCTAAAGTATTTATACTTTACACATTTGGTTAATACAATATGTGCTATAAATCAAATGCATTCTCTAGAAATATATAAACATAATTTGCTAGATATTTAATGTGTATACTGTAAGTGCCCATAAGAAAAAAAAAAAAAAAAGCTAGAGAGTGATACTACAACATAAAAAATAAAGAGGGGGTAAACAGGAAGAATGCACTCAGTAACTTTTTTTCAAAAACAAAATCACAGAATCACAGAATGGTAGGGGTTGGAAGGACCTTCAAAGATGACCTAGTTCGACACCCCTGCCAAGGCAAGCTCCCCTAAAGCAGGTTGCACAAGAATACATCCAGGCTGGTTTTGGATATTTCCAGAGAAGGAGACTCCACAACCTCTTTGGACAGTCTGTTCAAATGATCTGTCACACTCAAAGAAGTTTGGTTTCTTTTTTTTTTTTTTTTTCAGATGGAACTTCCTTTGTTTCAGTTTGTGGAACCTGCACCATAGTTACCAGTGCTCTGCAGAAACCTCCTGGACTGTGTGTGCCTAGCTATGTTGCCTTTCCAGCAAATATCAGGGTGGTTTAAGTTCCCCATGAAAACCAGAACCTGGTTGAGGCTACTTTTAGTTGTCTATAGAAGGATTCATCAACTTCTTTTTCCTGATCAGGTGGCCTCTAGTAAACACCCACAACAGTGTCTACCCTATTAGCCTGCCCCTTGGTTCTTACCCATAAACTCTTGAGTTATTCTTCATCCTTAGGCAAAGCTTGATAGGTTCCACTTGCTCTCTCACATGACAAGCAATGCTACATCTCCTTGCTGGCCTGCCTTTCCTAAAAAATATGTGACCAATTTGTCTCCAATTCAGAGATAAATAGGTTCAACACACAGTTAAAAATGCTGCATTTAATAGAATGGTATAAGTTAATAGAAAGTGTAGCAGATAGTAATTATATATAGCACAATAATGAACATGTTTCCCCTTGGAGTAAATCTATAGAGTAAATAACATTGACATTTACCCTATAGTAGGGTTGTATTACTATTTTGCTTAAATATTTTTGCAAGATAAGCATGCTTTAAGCTTTTGTGTAAATAGGACTTTGCTGAAAGGGGATCTATTAAATAATTTTTCATGCTGGTTTGTTTTTAATAAGGAAAATAAGAGAGCAAAATGAAGCATGTAAAATTAAATCCACTTAATGTTGCAGAAAATCTAGAACATTGTCTATTTCTAACTACTCAATTTTGTTGTGTTAATGTCAAACTACTGCATGTATGCTGGTATAAATAATGTAAACCTGTAGGTCCTTGTGTGTTTATAGTCATACAAATATGTTTGCTGAAGTCTTTCACAAAAAGAACTTCTGATCCTTTTATACATATTGATATTGACTACTCAGGACAGAAGTTTTCTAGAATTATCAGGAAAATCATCATTACTGCATCAAGCACTGGACCCTTAGCACAGGAAGAACATGGACTTGTTGGAATGGGTCCAGCAGAGGGTTATGTAGATGATCAAATGGCTGGAGCACCTATGCTACCAGGACAGGCTGAGGAAATTTGGGTTGTTCAGCCTGGAGAAGAGAAGGTTCTGGGGAGACCTTATAGCAGCCTTCCAGTATCTGAAGGGAACCTACTGGAGAGAGACTCTGTCAGGGAGTGTAGTGACAGGACAAGAGGTAAATGGTTTTAAATTGAAAGAGGGGAGATTTAGATTATATGGTAGAAAGGATTTCTTTATTATGAGGGTGGTGAGGCACTGGAATAGATTGCCTAAAGAAGTTGTGGATGCCCCATCCCTGGAAGTGTTGAAGTATAGGCTGGATGGGGCTTTGAGCAACCTGGTCTGGTGGGAGGTGTCCCTGCCCATAGTAGGAGAGTTGGAACTTGATGATCTTTAAGGTCCCATAAAACTTAAATCATTCTATGATTCTAAAAAAAAGCTCCTAATATAGAATTTTAGTTTATGGCCTTCAAGGCTTTGCAAACAGGCTTGGAAATATATAAATTGGCAAGCACACCTTCTTTCTCAGGTCAGTTTAGGTTTTAAATGTCTTAAACATCAGTTCTTTGCTTGATCTTGGTTAGCATTCAAGGACCACTTCTTCCAAGCTCAAGATCAGAGCAACTCAACAGGTTGGAAGTTAAGAAAGGGAGCCAGGACACCTGCATGGTTAAACAGGGAACTGCTGGGCAAACTCAAGTGGAAGAGGACAGTCTACAGAGCACGGAAGGAGGGGCTGGCCACTTGGAAGGAATAGAAGACTGTTGTCAGAGGAGGTAGGGATGCAACTAGGAAAGCTAAGGCCTCCTTAGAATTAAACCTGGCACAAGGAGTCAAGGACAACCGAAAGGTCTTCTTCAAATACGTTGCAGACAAAACTAACACTCAAGGCAATATAGGCCCACTGATGAATGAGGGGGGTGCTCTGGTGGCAGAAGTTACAGAGAAGGCAAAGTTACTGAATGCCTTCTTTGTCTCTGTCTATACTGCTGGAGGCTGTCCGGAGGAGCCCCATACCCCTGAGGCCCCAGGGGAAGTCAGGATAAAGGAGGAGTTTGCCTCAGTTGATGAGGGCTGGGTTATGTACCAGTTGAGCAAGCTAGACATCCATAAATCCATGGGTCCTGATGGGATGCACCCACAGGTGCTGAGGGAGCTGGCGGAAGTCATTGCTAGGACACTCTCCATCATCTTTGGCAAGTCATGGGGAATGGGAGAGGTGCCTGAGGACTGGAGAAAAGCAAATGTCACCCCAGTCTTCAAAAAGGGCGAGAAGGAGGACCCGGGTAACTATAGACTGGTCAGCCTCACCACTATCCCTGGAAAGGTAATGGAACAACTTATCCTTGGCGCTGTCTTTAGGCGTATCAAGGATAAGAGGGTCATAAGAGGTAGTCAACACAGCTTCACCAAGGGGAAGTCATGCTTAACCAACCTGGTAGCCTTTTATGAAGACATAAGCAGGTGGATAGATGATGGTGGAGCAGTGGATGTGGTCTATCTTGACTTCAGTAAAGCATTCAACACTGTCTCCCACAGCATCCTTGCGGCCAAACTGAGGAAGTGTGGCCTGGACAATAGGCTAGTGAGGTGGATTGTGAACTGGCTGAAGGATAGAAGCCAGAGAGTTGTGGTCAATGAGACGGAGTCTAGTTGGAGGCCTGTATCTAGTGGAGTCCCTCAGGGATCAGTACTGGGACCAGTAGTATTCAATAGATTCATCAACGACTTGGATGAGGGAGTAGAGCGCACTATCAGCAAGTTTGCTGATGACACCAAACTGGGAGGACTGGCTGACAGGCCAGAAGGCCGTGCTGCCATCCAGTGATACCTGGACAGGCTGGAGAGTTGGGCGGGGAGAAATTTAATGAAATATAACAAGGGCAAGTGTAGAGTCCTGCATCTGGGCAAGACCAACCCCAGGTACCAGTATAGGTTGGGAACTGACCTGTTGGAGAGCAGCGTAGGGGAAAGGGAGCTGGGAGTCCTGGTGGACAGCAAGATGACCATGAGCCAGCACTGTGCCCTTGTGGCCAAGAAGGCCAATGGCATGCTGGGGTGTATGAGAAGAGGGATGGTTAGTAGGTCAAAAGAGGTCCTCTTCCCCCTCTACTCTGCCCTGGTGAGACCCCATCTGGAGTATTGTGTCCAGTTCTGGCCCCCTCAGTTCAAGAAGGACAGAGAACTGCTTGAGAGAGTCCAGGGCAGAGCCACAAAGATGATGAAGGGAGTGGAGCATCTCCCATATGAGGAAAGGCTGAGGGAGCTTGGTCTCTTTAGCTTGGAGAAGAGGAGACTGAGGGGTGACCTCATTCATGTTTATAAATATGCAAAGGGTGAGTGCCAGGAGGATGGAGCCAGGCTCTTCTCAGTGACGGGCAATGACAGCACAAGGGGAAATGGGTGCAAGCTGGAATAAAAGAGGTTCCACTGAAATATGAGGAAAAACTTCTTCACAGTGAGGGTGACAGAACACTAGAATGGGCTGCCCAGAGATGTTGTGGAGTCTCCTTCTCTAGAGACATTCAAAACCTGCCTGGACACGTTCCTGTGTCCTGATCTAGGTGTTCCTGCTCTGGCAGGGGGATTGGACTAGAAGTTCTTTCAAGGTCCCTTCCAATCACTGATATTCTGTGATTCTGTGAATCGGAAAGTTTAAATTTGAGGGTCTAGGTAGTACAAATTGGTATTGGTCAGCGCCTGCAAAGAGTACTCCTGGCTGTCCAGGAATCCTTCACACCCAGTAGTACAATTTACTGTTCTTGCAGGAGTAATGTAGAGAAATTCAGAGCAGGAGACAGAAAACCACAAGCATATGCATTGGGAGGAGAAATCTGGAGAGCATGTGCCTCTCACCATGAATTCAGCACAATGGGCAATGTCTTGAGGGCAGTTCTTTAAATAATACCTCTTATTTAATGCACTCCTTCAGACAGCAGAAACTTGTCTCTAAGCCCTCTTCAGCTTGGAGAGGGGTGACATACAAACTAATTTCCCAGAAAAGGACCTTAATCAGAAAGTTCTTGGCAGTGCTGAGTAGAAATAAATTCCCTCCCTCTTAGAGCAGCTCTTCAAAGTAACTGCAAAGGATTTTGACTAAATAAGAGAAAAGCGTTTTAACTTCATCTTATAGCACTAAGATTTGATTATTTTTTTAAATTGCAAGTCTTATGCCCATATTAATAGTTTGAGCTTTTGCTAATGTCTTATGTACATAAATTGGACCAAATATAAACAAATTGTGGTTTTGAGTTATGGTATCATATTTAGATTTACAAAAAAGATGCAAGTCACTATAACAAAGACTAAATGAATTAACAAAACAACAGAGCATGCCAGCTATGCTTGTGAATTGGTTGGCAGCCAGTCACCAGTGGTGT
Source organism: Nycticryphes semicollaris (assembly GCA_013400055.1). Lineage (NCBI taxonomy): Eukaryota > Metazoa > Chordata > Aves > Charadriiformes > Rostratulidae > Nycticryphes > Nycticryphes semicollaris. The sequence goes on from VXBJ01002456.1 coordinate 160,972, forward strand.
CCCTCAGGGCTCAGTTTTGGGGCCGGTCTTGTTCAATATCTTTATCGATGATCTGGACAGGGGGATTGAATGCACCCTCAGTAAGTTTGCAGATGACACCAAACTAGGTGGGAGCGTTGATCTGCTTGAGGGTCGGAAGGCTTTACAGAGGGATCTGGACAGGTTGGATCAATGGGCCAAGGCCAATGGGATGAGGTTTAATAAGGCCAAGTGCTGGGTCCTGCATTTTGGTCACAACAACCCCGGGCAGCGCTACAGGCTTGGGGCAGAGTGGCTGGAAAGCTGCCTGGCAGAAAAGGACCTGGGANCTGTAGAGAGGCAGGGATTGGCCTCTTCTCCCAAGGGAATAACGACAGGACCAGAGGAAATGGTATGAAGCTGCGGCAGGGGAGGTTTAGATTAGATATTAGGAAGAATTACTTTACTGAAAGAGTGGTCAGGCACTGGAACAGCCTGCCCAGGGAGGTGGTGGAGTCGACATCCCTGGAGGTATTTAAGAAACGTGTAGATGTGGCTCTTCAGGGCATGCTCTAGTGGCCAAGATTATTGGTTTGTGGTGGGGTGTTGTGCGTGGGGTTGTGGGTGTGGGGTTTAGTTGGTGGGTGGCTTATTTGTTTGGTTGTTTGTTTGTTTGGTTTTTTTTTTTAATGCGGTTGGACTCGATGATCTCAAAGGTCCCTTCCAACCACTAAGATTCTTTGATTCTGTGAATGGGAGCTGCCTGATCCCACGTTCATTCCTTGAGATTTTACTGTTTTGTTTTTTTTTAAACTATATTCAGACAACATTAAAAGGAAAATCATGTTTCATTGATGTAATTACTAAAAGTTTGAATTAACTTGGTGGGCCCCAGATTTACCCCTCAGGTACTCTATTCTAGCAGAGAAAGTATCTACCGTAACTGTGGCTGGTTATACTAGCCTGCTTTACTAAGATTACTAGTACTTGAAAATATGCTTTAACCTAACGAAGAAAATATCAAATGCTTACCTGATTTATAATATAATATACCCTTTTAAACTTCACAGAGCCATTTGGTTTTTATATAAAATATTTGCAGTTAAAGAGTGTACATAGTTTTAAAAATATTTATATTTCAGTATAATATTTACACATCTGGCATAATTCCAAATTCAAAAATATTTTTTTTTTGCCATTTAATAGGGCAGATATTGCCTATTACAACAATTGCAAACTGTTGATATATATAAAAAAATTGATCAGTCTTTGGAACTACTGGCTTATTTTTCTGTATAAAAGTAAGTATAACATTATGGGGAAAAAAATAAAATGGATTCTTTAAAGATCTGTCTTTGCCTGAGATTAATGCTTCATTTTAGTGATGTGTATGTGTATGAACATTGACTTTTCCTACACCAAAATTGAAATTATTTACAGGAAGCTCTGCAATTTACCAATAAACTATTTTGAAAGTTTGGTGTTTTATGTTTTTTGCTATTTTTTTTTTTTCTGGAATTATATAGCATTTTTAGTTTAAACCTTGCCCAAGAGAGGGACAATGAGACTATGCTTCTGATTACTGATTTTTTAAAGCTTTCAAAGCTTGATACAAAGCAGCAGACAGAAAGTACAGCAAATATTTTCTTAAAGAAGGCAGTTCTACATTTTTTTTTTCTCTCTGATCATCCTGAAATGGCATGTAGACATCAAATTTTAATCAGTCCTTAACGAAATGCTTCTTCCTCAGCAAAACAGCATCATTAGAGATAATTTGCCTGTTTGAGTCTCAGTTCAACAAATGCATATATTCCTTCTTCCTTTTAATTATTCAAAATGTTAAAATTAAGAAGTATTCTGTATGCTTGACAAATAAGAATTAGACCTCACTGAAGTCTCTCACAATGTCTTAGCTATAGGTCAGAAAATGATACTATTTTCTATCCCTGTGATCTTTTAGTCACCTGTCAATGATACTACCTCTTGATTGTTTGGACTTTCTTGGTTTCATTATTTCAGATTATCTGATTCCTTCCTCTGTTTTAAGAGGGTTCTGCATGTTTCTTCTTTATGTTCTGTGTTTCTTTTCTTCAGTCAGTTGTCTCACTTCTAAAATTTTACTAGAAAGTAATCTACAAGAACACCAGTCATCAAGACCTGGACAGGTTGGAGAGCTGGGCAAAGAAGAACTTAATGAAGTTCAACGAGCCAGTGTAGGGTGCTGCACCTGGGGAGCAATAACCTACTGCACCAGTACAGGTTGGGAGCTGACCTGCTAGAGAGCAGCTCTGAGGAAAAAGACCTGGGAGTCCTGGTGGACAACAGGATGACCATGAGCCAGCAATGGGCCCTTGTGGACAGGAAGGCCAATGTTATCCTGGGGTACATCAGGAAGAATGTGACCAGCAGGTCAAGGGACCTTACTCTGTCCCTCTACTCTGCCCTGGTGAGGCCCCATCTGGGGTACTGTGCCCAGTTCTAGGCTCTCCCGTTCAAGAAGGACAGGGAACTGCTGGAGAGGATACAGCAGAGGACCACAAAGATGATTAGGGGCCTGGAGCATCTGTCTTATGAGGAAAGACTAAGGGATTTGGGTCTTTTTAGTCTGCAGAAGAGAAGGCTGAGGGTGGTCGGAACAACACCTTTAAATACTTAAAGGGTGGGTGTCAAGAGGAAGGGGCAAATCTTTTTTCAGTGGTGCTCAGTGACAGGACAAGAGGAAATGGGATCAAACTTTTACATAAGAAGTTCCATCTAAACATAAGGAGGAACTTCCTCACTTTGAGGGTGGCAGAGCCCTGGAAGAGGCTTCCCAGAGAGGTGGTGGAGTCTCCATCTCTGGAGACATTCAAAACCTTCCTGGACACATTCCTGTGTAACCAGCTCTAGGAGGACCTGCCAAAGCAGTGGGCTTGGACTAGATGAGCTCCAGAGGTCCCTTCCAACCCCATATCATTCTGTGATTCTTTGAATGTCAGTCCAAGTCTCTTTTCTAATCATGGGAATTTTGTAATGGAGTAAAAAGAAAAAAAAAATATTGGTTGGTTGGTTGGTTAGGTTTGTTTTTCTTTTTTAATTTAATTGTAAAAGGGTTTGCATACTGTTTTTAAGACAATATGCAATGTAAGCTTGCATTTCCTACTTATACTGATATTGAGTCTTGTTTGTGGAACCAAAAAAGATTTGACTATTACATAAAGTTCGTTGCCACAGGCCCTATTGTGTGTACAATTTCACAAGTTAAGGAAATATGTACTTTAAGTCTTCATCCTCTGGGGCTGCAAAATTCAGATTCAAGGTGTGCTGTGCTTGCTATGTGATAAACTGGCGTTACAATTATATTTGAGCAGGCCTGGCATTCCTGTCAGAACAGGAAGGTAACATTATTAGAAGCCTATACAATGTAAGTTACTTTCAAGTGTGGTGTAGAAACATTTGTTTCCTTAAGGTTTCCATTTATGAAGAATGTATCTCTGAAGATATACGTATTTTATTTGCAATTTATCAGTTTTCTTTCTGTGAAGTAAGTATTTAAATTTTTCTTTTTTGTTATAGCAGTCAGCAGTTGAAATTTGCCATCAGCAAAAGAGAAGTTGTTACCAAACAAAAGGCATACAACAGTTGAATTCTAAAAAAGTCTGTTTAGAATGTAAAATATATGAAGAACAGGTTTGAAGCAGCCTTTACTCTGAGGATAATCTTAGGGCAAAACTTTCATTTTTAGACTGAATCATCTGTATGTTTCTTGAAGAAAAACTATTCTTCTCTACTAGCTATGCCTTAGTTCAGAGTATGATCCAGTAGTACCTTAATTACATTCATTTCAGATGAAAACAAAGCAGAAGACATGCTGGAGGGGGGCTTCCAGAGCACTCCAACTGTGAATGGACCTCCAGTTCCAAAAATCCAAATATGTGTCAATTAATTTTATTTTGTTGTAATTTTGTATTTCACATTAGGAGTTGCCACGTTAGTATGCAAGTGTCAGATTCAAAAACATAATATATGCTGATGTTTTCATAGAATCATAGAATCAGAATGGTTGGAGTTGGAAGGGACCTTAAAGATCATCAAGTTCCAGCACCCCTGTCATGGGCAGGGACACCTCCCACTCGATCAGGCTGCTCAAAGCCCCATCCAGCCTGGCCATAAACACTTCCAGGGATGGGTCATCCACAACTTCTTTGGGCAACCTGTTCCTGTTCCAGTGACTCACCACCCTCACAGGAAAGAATTCCTTTCTAGTATCTAATCTAAATTCACTCTCTTTCAATTTAAAGTCATTACCCCTTGTCCTATCACTACAATTCTTGACAAAGAGTCCCTCTCCAGCTCTCCTGTAGTCTTCCTTCAGATATTGAAAGGCTGTGATAAGGTGTCCCTGGAGCCTTCTCTTCTCCAGGCTCAACAAGCCCAGCTCCCTTCATAGAGAGGTGCTCCATCTCTCTGATCATCCTCGTGGCCCTCTGCTGGACCCATTCCAACAGGTGCATGTCCTTCCTGTGCTAAAGACACAGTATTCCAGGTGGGGTCTCAGAAGAGCAGAGTAGAGAGGTAGAATCACTTCCCTTGACCTGCTGGCCATGTTTCTTTCAATGCAGCCCAGGATCCTGCTGGCTTTCTGGGCTGCCACTGTTCACTGCCAGCTCAAATTGAGCTCCTCATCCACTATTTCTCCAGCCATTCTCTCCCCAGTCGTTTTTTTTTTTTTTTTTTGCTTGGGATTGCTATGTCCCAGGCGCAGGACCCTGCACATGGCTTGGCTGAACTTCATGCAATTTGCACGAGCCTACCTCTCAAGCCTGTCCAGGTTCCTCTGGATGGCATCCCTTCCCTCCAGCATGTTGACTGTGCCACCGACCTTGGTGTCATCGGCAAACTTGCTGAGAGTGCTCACTCCATAGCTTTAAAGGTATCTGAAGAATTTATGGGAGGAATCTGTAAGCAAAACTTCATGCAGAAGCTTATCGCAAAATTATTGAATTACCTTGGAGCGAGAGAAATCTGAGTGGTCTTTTGCATTTATTTGTTTTCAGTACGTTTAATTTTAGTTACTGTAGCACCTTCTTCCAACCAAATATCATTATAAGGTTTATTCTTATAAGACTTACAACTTTATTTTCAACAAAAAAGATCTAAAAAGTTCAAAAGAACCTTTTCCTAAGGATCTCAAAAGTTTGGGGTATAATCTCTAATAAATTTTGTGCTCCGGCAGGGGTATTGGACTAGATGGTCTTTCAAGGTTCCTTCCAATCCCTGATATTTTGTGACTCTGTGATTCTGTGAAATTCTTTATGTGCTTGGGTTTGATTGTTTATTTTTAACTAGGAGAGAATGATGTTCACAACCCTGCAAGAAGATAAGTATTGTACCATGATTTTTCTGAAAAAGAAACTGGATCATAAAAGAGTAAACCAAGTTTGCAAGGTCATTCACCAGATTTGTGCAATTACTGTATTTTTACATAACAACAGTATCCCAGCTCTCAGACCTAAAAGTCTTTGTTCTTTTCTTCCTTTGTTCCATTCATTTTCTCTCAAGGTTTCAGTTTAACACAGTTCTTGGAGATGAAGAAACAAAAGCTATGTCTGTGTACGTGGCTTAGCCTCTTCTCAAAAGCCAAACAAGTGAGTTTGAGTGGTTTGAAAGGACACATGAGGGTCACTAATTCACTAAAAAATTAAACTGAATGTTTGAACTCCAGCTTTATGGAAATAGAGGAGTAGCATTAAAACCAAAGTCCTAGGTCTCCAGCAGTAATTGTAATGAGTAAACAGAGTTTGAGGTTGGTCTAGGAGAATGTCAGTCCAGTTTACAACAATTCAGAACAAAAGTGTTTCAGATAATACAGTCTCATATCAGTTGAAGAGTTGCTCTGCAGTCACATTGCAGATGTCTTTTTAGTTCTCTGCTGTGAATTTTGTTAAAAAGCTGAAAGTGTATTTGATACATTTTAATTGTAGAAGATAATTAGAAATACAGCAGCAATTTTCTGTGGGGATAATGTGGATGGTACATAGAAAAATGACTGGACTACACTACCTAGACAAGTTTAATGGACTGGGTATAGACACAAATTTGTGATGGTTATTCCAGGACTTGGTAATGTAATCGGATTTGTTTGAAGTCCTAATGGTGTAGACACAGTCCATATTTCTAGAACTGGTTGCATTGCAAATTATATTCCAATAATGTCTTTTCTTGCAGATGTCCCCCACCTAAATTTACTTCTGTGCAGGTAGCATTTGAATGAGTCATTTAGCCATTAATGGATGACTTCCAAGGGAGCATGTCAGCTCTTAGGTGACTGGCACATTTGTAGGGGAGACACTCATTGCAGAATAAGCACAGGATGGTTAGACTGTACCTTATAAATGCCTCTGTTAAGTGTCTAAATTTAGGTGGGAAAATTTCAGGTGGATTTCTATGGTAAATTAATCTTCAGTTTTCCTTCCAGACCAGTTCTGATGGAGTCATAAATAAACAATAAATGTTTTTGCTTACTTTTGAGCAGTTTTAAGTATTTAGCTGAACAGTGAAAACAGCATAACTGGAAGATAAAAGTCAAGCTAGAAACCATTACAAGACCAGCTGTCAGGGGCAACCAGCAATAACAAGATACGGCTGATTTTGCAGACATCACCAGTTTCTTTAACTGAAGTAGTCAAGGGTCTCTCAAAGGCACAATACTTTAGAGAAGGACTTTAGATGGGTCAGATGTCATTGAGTAAATAGAGTTAGAGATTTAGGGTGATTTTTTGTAGTACTGCTATAGATAAAAGTTACAGTCATAGGCTATTTCTCAATCATGAACTCTCTGAAGGATGCTGAAATTGGTTGGCTATGTGCATTTCTCAGATTTCATTACTGCAGTGAGAATAAAGTAAACATATTGTATAGGTGGGTTTGTTATTTTCTAGTAGAAGTTTAACCATAGAAGTCAGCAAACTGTCCCTTACATAAAATTTATGGAATATCTGAAAGACTGCTTTAGGTACAAAACTGTCTGATAGGTACTTTTCCAACAAGGAAGTCAAATTAATAACTATTTGGAATAGTTTAGCAAAATTTCATTTTCTTGAAAAAAAAAGTTGCAAGTTGACTATGTGCCTCAATGCCCAGATTCAAATCATAAATTTTGATACTTAAGAAAGGTTAAAAAAATAAGTCTGCTTTAGACAATAAAGCAGAGCAGACCAAACCTTTGATGGATTGTGTCATTATACAGAATTCTTCCTCACTTCCCAATAAATGTGTGGGATGCCTATAGAAATGTTGTTCCTCCTTCTACAGAAAATTAAGACGGATATAAAAAATGTAGAGGGACTAGATCCTAACCTTTCTCTAAATGACTTCCACAATAAAAAAATGTACACACTTAAAAAAAAAAGAAGAAAATAGTTAATACATAGATTTTAAAACTTAAAAATTTTGTTGAATTTTTCTGATATGGCCATACAACAATTTCAGTAATTTGCTTTCCAGCCTTTCCCAATTTAAAAGTCCTGTTATCTCATGATGTTTGTTATACTTTTAAATTAGTGTCATAACACATTTCAGAACTGATGTTATGAATAAAAAGTCATTTACTAATCAGAGCTTTCCAGAAACATCATATAAGCCTTCAAGGCACAAAGACTCTGTTGACATTTCTTAACGGTTTTTGAATTATATTTTCAAATAGAAAAGAAATATAATTTTTCTGCAGGCTTTTTAAAATGCATCATTTCAGGGCACTTATTTAAACAATGACATTTTTAAGACATGATGGAAAATCAACTGTGTGGGGTTTGCTTGGGTTTTGTTTTTTTTTTTTTTTTTTTTAAGTTTAATATAAATAACTTTGAAAAACTGTGTTGACACAGATCATGGAAGTTAGGGAATCAGGGAATCATGGAATTGTCAGTTGGAAGAGACCATCTAGTCCAACTCCCCTGCTAAAGCACTATTGCTTAGAGCACATTACTCAGGACTGCATCGAGGCAGGTCCTGAACATTTCTAGAGAAGGGGACTCCACAACATCCCTGGGCAGCCTGTTCCAGTGCTCTGTCAATCTCACTGTAAAGAAGTTTTTCCTCATATTTGAAAGGAACTTCCTATGTTCCAGCTTGTGCCCACCAGGAACCACCGAAAAGAGGCTCCATTGTCCTTCAACTCACCCTTCAGATACTTTTAAGCGTTAATAAGGTCTCCCCTCAGCCTTCTCTTCTCCAGGCTAAAGAGTCCCAGCTCTCTCAGCTTTTCCTTGTAAGGGAGATGCTCCAATCCCTTAGTCATCTTTGTTGCCCTTGAAAATAAAGGAAAAACTTAAAAATCTTTCCACTGCATTAGGAAATGGTGCATACAAAATTATGTGCTGTCTCTAAAAAACTGTGTTAACTTCCTAGCCACACCTCTACAGATACATAAAATTGTTGATTACTTGATCATGTCTTTCATAGTTTCAGTGGAGGAAAAAAAAAATAAGAAATTATCCTGGAACTACAAAAATTGTTCTTGAATATAAGCATTGTTAAGAAGCTGTAACATTATGAACAAAAAGATGTTTTTGTTACTACACCTATGCTGATATTAATTCACTGTATTTTGTCCCATAGGCCTGGGTTTATACAGTCATTAAAAAATAAGCTCAGAAGACACGATAACATAACAGAATGGGTTGAGAATGATATGGAAAAAAACACAACACAAAAGGCAGGTGTGTCTTAAATTGAAAACGAGGAGATAGGGTAGTCATTTTTTTCTTTTGAAGTGAGAAAAAAGTAATGGCTAGTTATGAAAGATTATAAAAACATTAAGAAATATAGAAAAGCTGTAACAATCCTTGCATCTCTGTTGATTAAAACATGGAAAAGTAGGATTCATTTCCAGATATAGACTCAAAATATAGGTGTCAGTAACAAAACTAAATGTCTAGTCTCCTTTTAAAGTCAAGCAAGATACTGTAAACACAGTCACTGAGGTCTGGACAGCTGTTTAGTGTATCCTAAAACACACACTTAATTTAGACAGTCGGGTCACTCTTGAAGCTTCAGTGACTGATAGAGTGTAACTCAATTGTCCATTCATAAATGCTTAATGCTATTTGAGGAGCTATACCGCATTGGAGATGTCTATGTGAGGTTTGCAGGTTTGATACTAAACCTACTAAACCTGTGAAAAACCTGATCCCCCTGGGACATTTTTGGAGGCCACAGGGAAAATTCTAGAGCACCTAACATAACACCCAGTACTTAATTCTGCACAACCTAATAGAACCCTAGCGCTCTCCTTCACTAAGAGGGGAACTGAAACAGATAAGCAATTAAATGCATCTCTGAAAAACACCTGATAAGATCCCCTCTTAGTCTTCTCTTCTCCAGGCTTTTGTATACTAAAGTTATTATCTTCTCTTTATTGTCTACAAAGCAAACCACTGATAAGTAGCTCAGATACAGATGTGTCATGATTTAGCTCCTGCCAGCAACCAAGCACCACTCACTCAGACTCCCCCCACGGCAGGATGGGGAAGAGGGAAAGTGAGAAAACTCATGAGCTGAGATAAAGACCGTTTAATAAGTAAAGAAAAAGTTATGCACTCAGGCAAAGCAAAGCAAAGAATTCATTATCTTCTTACCATCAGCAGTCAGGTGTTCAGCCATCTCCAGGAAAGCAGGGCTATATCACACATAATGGTTACTTGGGAAGACAAATGTCACAACTCCAAACATCCCCCCTTTCTTTTTCTTCCCCTAGCTTTATAAGCTGAGCGTGATGTTATATATTATGGAATATTCCTTTGGTCAGTTGGGGTCAGCAGTCCCAGCTGTGTTTCCTCTCAACTTTTTGTGCACTCCCAGCCTACTTGCTGGCCAAGGGGTATGAGGAACAGAAAAGTTCTTGACTGCTTAGCAATAAACAAAAACCATAAATGAACTGTCAACAACACTCTCATCTTGAATCAAAAACATAGCCCAACACCAGCTTCTAGGAAAAAAATTAACTCCGTACCAGTAGAAACCATGACAGGATGTCAACACTGCAAACTTTTAAACTGAGATTCACTAATCCAGATGTAGAACTAAAAACATCTAAGTGGAATGTGAGAACAATGGAGCCTGATTGTCCTTATTGTATTTTTTATCAAATTCTGGGTTAAGGTGAAGAGCACAGCTTTTAAGAAAATAGAGGAATTTACTGTGTTTAGCTCTCTTGAAATAAAGGAATTTTTCTAAAATGCTCACAGGTGATATGCATGAAAATTCTGCATGCTTTCTCAGGCAACAGAATATCTGCAATTTTATCTTAAACAGAATAATAGTGTATATAAATAATGTTGCTCTGTCTAGCAGAAAAATACACTGAGAAGGTTAAATAATGGCAAGCACAGGATGTTTGAAAATCTCTGTCCTAAAACACACACAGAGACCTTGAAGCGTTGAAGATTTTAGATTTTTTTCCACGAACAGAAAAGTCTGAAACCTCGGGAAAAATAATACAGTTCAACCAACCAGACAACACAAAGTAAAATGAATGCATGAATAGATTAATTCAGGTGAAAACTTACAACTTTCAAATAAACTTCAATTGATATCTCAGAAATACTCTGTCTCTCGAATTGTTTAAAAATAATGAAGCTGAGAAATTTTAGAATACCTTTTCTCCTCTAGATAAGACCATATCAATAAAAATTATCATAATGATAAAAATTAAGGTCAAATATCAGGGTGGAAATATGAGGCAGAGATAGTTATAAATTTTAGAGGCACTATTATGTAAGTAAATATGAAGTGTTTAAGAAATACAGTAAATCTTTTGGATGTCTGGATGATAGAAAGGTACAAAATAAGTATGAATGAATACGACAACAAATCATTGTGAGAAAGTGAAGTTTGATAGTAATAAATGAAGCAGTTTCAAATAAATAATATAATCAGAAGAATTGAAATTACCTAAATCATTACATGAAGAACAAATGAGCTCGTAAGTGTAATTTTCCTTTGTACACAGTCTCCTCTGTGGAGCTGCTCTGAGACAGGCAGTTATAATACCATGACTTTTTTTCCATTTATCTCTCAGTAAATACTGAAGGCTGATGTTATAATTATTCCTGCTATCAAAGGAATTATCAGGTGTGAAAAATTAATATGACTACTCCCTATTTGGAAGAATGCTGAAAAACAAGTTGTTCCATCTCTTTATGAGTAAAAGTGTATTAATACCATTCTCCATGTTTAGATGTCATTTAGCAGCATAAGTTACCAAGTTAAACCAGGATGCTATATATAGCAACTTTATACTGCTAAAATCCTTAAAGGACCTTAAGCTTCTTTTGATGAATTTAATGCATTTTAAAATGTAAAAACACTTTTTTTTTTTTTTTTTTTAATCTGCTAGAAAACCTAGATCTCAACTAGGGGAAATAGATAATGTCCACTTAGAGACAGAGTTCTCTGTCTTTCTTTAAGTGTTCAGAGACAATGCATCTGAATGGAATAAATCCACAGCAGAAGGGACTACTTGTAATCCTAAGGTTTTTATTCTATCACTATAACCCCGAAACAGATCTTAATTGCCAAGCAACATAAAGTCAAATCTGTTTTGGATGGGATTGATCGCCTGCAAAAACTACAAATACAAATAAAATCAGAAAAATCCAAAGTGATTCATCAGTGACTTGGCTAATTTAAAAGCAGTTTCTACTAAAAGACAAATAAAGGACACTCTTTTCCTCAGACTCTGTGCCTTGGAATTGTATGTGATCCAGCAGTCTCAGCTGTGAGTCCTGCAGCAAACTGCTATCTCTGTTATGCTTCTAATGGGTACCACATAAGTGATTCCCTGAAAAAGACTGTTAGATCCTCCAAAGTTATAGTCACTTTCTGTCCTGTTAGTATTCTGTCCTTACACATTCAGCTGCACTGTAATGATTCAGAGTGATTTATAGGTTAGTTCTTCATAACTGTTGACTTCAGCTAGTCAATTACTTGCTGTATTACTTAACTAACTCCATAGACTCACAACACTTCCAACAAAATATTTACTAAAGATTACTTTCACTGTGAACTGATGACAATAATTTCTAATCACCATTTAGAAGACTACAATTTTACTGAGAAAATATTTCTATGTATAATTAAATTAGAAAATAATTTAAGATTTCACTGTTGTATTGTCTATAACAATGAAGCTCCTTATACCACCATTTCAAGTTTTCTAACAAAATTGTAAAAACATTTTGCACCACAATTACTTTTCTATCTGGGTGACTGTTGCATTAAGAGGTAAAGCAGTTTTGGCAGAAAGTAAATCCCTTTGCATTCTAACACTCCTCACCAAGGTGGGAGGCTAGGTTTGAATTCTGAGTGATGCCCAATCCACCACTACCAGTCCAGTCATGTTCCCTGTATTAAACTAGCACGATTACAGATACACTAATAGTGGGCTGCACCTTCAGTCTAGTCATGCTTTTGAACTAGTATGGCCATTCTCAAGTCTTCAGTCATGTTCAATGAGAAACTGAAACAACAGCTACTTAACCAGTGCAGTTTATTTAAGCAACAGACATAAAGGTTCTTATGGGTTCCTGGCGATAAATACACTGTCTGCAAAGCACATGCAAATAAAAGTATTGCTAATTATACAAAACACACAACAAAGTTATAAACAATTCAGCCTGGCTATAAATGTAAGAAAGAGACTCTATAGAGAGATTTCTAAGTTTTCTGAGGAATCACTAATTATAGTGAAAGGGAAATAAAGGCTAAACCCATCGCCTGGTCCCGGAAGTCAAAGGCAGTCTGTGATGGAGTCCTCCTTTACTTGCTCACAATCGTGTCTTCCCTGATTATCCCCCTTTCTTGGGCTATTTTTATACTACTTTTTACCTTCAAGGTGGAGTTTGTGACTCTAGTCATAAATACCTTTATTATGATTGGTGTAAAATTATATCACCTCACATTTAAAGGCATAGTTCATGAATTATTCAGGGCGTAGGCTCAAGGACAAGTGGTCGCACCTTGGAGGTGGGTAGCCTTTGGGATGGAGGTGCCTTTTGGTATTATGGTGACATTATAATGGGCAAAGTTCACACAAAGGGTAGGATTTTGTCAAAATTTGAAAGACAGCAGGCAGCTTATCAGTTCCATTTCATTCCCATAGCTGCTGTATTGTCACAGAGCCTAGCCGTAAAATCTCCACCCTAATCCATCCTCTGTGTTGCTTTGCAAGCAATACTGTACACGGAATCACAGATGGAGTGGATTCCTCACATAGCAGCTAAGGCTGTGTTCTACCCTAGAAAATTTTTGATTTTATATCCTTCCTTAAAGTGTGAACAAGGATGTATTCTTAATATAACTTCATTTTAGTAAATATTTGACCGTGACAAAATCACCCTCATCTTATAGTTAGAGAACTAAAAGACTGCATGGAAGGATTTTGCAATGTTATAAGGGAATTTTAACCAAGTATGCTTTATTAAAGAAAAAAAAAAGTTACAAGAAATGGAATACATATATGTTGCTTGATGTGAAAAAAATATGCTGTTCTTTAGTACTCCTTGGTCAATATTTATTTAAAATTTTCGGTCCTCTCCCCCAGATTATCTCTAGATTTATTTTCCATTCACTTTACTTTCCATTTCGCATGGAAATATAATCTGTGGTCCTAAATTCCAAAACAGGTTTTTCATCAATTTATCCTGACAAAATAGTTAGAAAATTCTTAGACCAAAACCATGTTTCCTGGTGTTCCCTGTAGTTTTAAAGCTATTTCCACTTCAAAAGCGTATGGACTTTGCCTGTTCAAAAATGCTATAGTGATTATCATGAGGTTTTAAAATGAACTGCTATGTATATTTTTTTATTCAAAGGATAACATTTACAAAATTATGAACTTAAAAAGCTCGCAATTATTTTATTTTAGATTTCCTGTCAAAATCAGAATAGGAAATGAAGAAGTTTTATGCATAAAAAAAAGCATAGAGATATTTGTAGAAAATCTGAAATATATATATATATATATATATATATATGTTATATTCAAAGACCAAGTTAGAGTTTTTATTTGTACATATATGCCTTCCGTATTTGTTCAACTGACAATTATTTGAGGCTGATAACTGTTTATCAAAACATACATTCATGTTATCACATCACCTAATATTTTTTATTTAACTGTTACCTAATCTTTCTGCCTTGTTGTTTTGAAGTCTGTGACATCTATTCAACTAAACTAAAAGGCTAACTCTGAAAATAATTATTCTGTCAGAGATGTGCAAAGACGGGTAATAAAAACTCAAGTTCAGTAAAATACCAGGTAGACATTTTAGCTGTAATTCTTTGCGAGATAAGCATTGTTACAGTATGTCCAAACTGAACCTATGCATCTCCTATGCATTTGTTTACCAACAAATTTAAAAAAAAAAAAAAAGTATTTATTTTCTTGGTTCTATAGGTATCTAAAAAATTATAAGATGGGAAGTAATTGAGATAATTATTCCAATAGGCAAGCAAATTTGTCTGCTTTAATGCAAACAACAGTGGTATAAAAAGGATTGATTAATTTCATTTTAAGATTGATCACATTTCATTGTCTAGTGTTGACTACAAAAAGAGGTTAGTACAGCTGGGTTACAGATACACATTGAATATTCGATCCCTGCAGTTATAGGTGGCTGCTGTATTTAATGTAATTTATAAAGCATACTACCAGAGATTGAACACACTGTTGGAATTAGACTCATTCATGCTTAGGAGGTTGAAAAGGATTAAATTTACTCCTGAAATTCCAGGAAAAAAGGTGAGTCACAGATTACATGAACAGTTGTAAAGTAAGGATCAGTTAGGTGCATGGTACATCTATACTTGAGAAAAGTGACAAATTTTAGATTTTATATAAACACATACAGTAAAAACAGGAACGACTCCACATTGTTTTAAAATTACTGTAATTTAAGTTCATATGATATCTTTTCTCAGTAGTAATTTTTTTATTACCTACACATAAATATATACACATAGACATGCAAAAATATGCATATGCAAGTGTATACATATATATGTATATATCAAAGAAAATTTGACAATTTGAACCAAATAAATTAGTACAGACTCTTCCATTTACATTTAGAATGTCCTGAATCATGCACAAATAGCGTGTACAGGTCTCTACTGGTGCATGCATAATACTACTGAATTTATCTTCGCCAGATAATATTATTAGAAACAGAAGCACATGGTGAGTAACCCAGCAAGAATTTATAATTGCTCATTGTTTCAAAGCTTTTTAGTACTTTCAAGTAGTTAAACTCAAATTCACTTCCACTCAGATATTTATCAGTTATTTCCATTTGTGAAGCTAATTTTACATGTTGGGAAATGCTGATATGGAAAGAATTCTCTATTAACAAAATCAGTTTAAAATCAGAATGAGCTCTGAAGCATGTTTAATTTCTAAACTAACAAGAAACATGAATAAGCATTTGAAAAAAAAACCACACAACTTTTGAAATAATACTTTATGGTACTTGTGACACCTGTGTAACCTTCCCTAATATATATATTATACCTCAGGATAAATGCATTTATTTAAGTAAATAAACAAACAAAAACATTAAAAAGGATATAATTGTCAGATTGTTTTATATTTTAAATATGAATATACATCATTTATTGTCCAGTACTGATTTTTTGTGAAGTAATTTAAAAAGAATATGTATTTTTTTAAAGGTGTGGTAGAATGTCTATATTTCTTTGTGAATGCCTTCTTAATACATGATGAGAGAACAGAAGGTTAAAAATTGTTTGTGGTTGTCTCTTTTGAGTAGAAACTCTGAGTTCAAATGGCTATAATTGGGAAATTACATTATTATTGCTAGACAGAGCTTCAGTAATAACAAAGAAGGCATTCAGCAAAATATTTGCTGATTCCAAGTGCTTTAGAAATTTCCAAGTGAATAGATTTCTAAATATTTCCAACCAAAGTACAACAAAGACTGTTATTTTTTAAGCAGCAAATAAATCTACTTAACAGAAATTAGCACTAGCTTAGGACATTATTGACATAATTATTGACAATATTTTTTTAAATCAATTGGATGTCAGCACATAATTATAAGTCCTGGTGCATTTGTTGTAAGCTTTGCAGAGAAGAAGTGTGGATTTAACTCTGTACTACACTATATTTTTAAAGGAGGCCCTAAGTGAATAACCACAATAAGACAAAAATCTTTCAGCATAGAATGCCTAGAGTATGCTGTGGTGTTGAATGCAAAGAACTCAGAGTGTATGCTGGGCTGTGGCAAGTCTATATAACACAGCACAATAAAAGACAATTATGTGGAAGATTAGGATTTATTACCTTAATGGCACACTTCATGACTAAATACTGTCTGGCCCCAAGGCTGCCCCAACTGCAAGTTACCCTCAATGTCTTCGCTCAGTTGCCTCTAGTATTTAGAGATCAGCATACTTTTTCATGTTTCCTATACAGTACAGCTTTCTACACATATTTTAGCTGGCTGGAGCGTAAACTGGAGCATGACTTAATCTCATTGTAAAGAATTCTTTTACAAACATTGTCTTTTATTATCAGATTCTTCTAAAAAAATAAATATCCATTACATTATACATTATTCTGTTAAACTTAATGTTGAGTTCTTGTCCCAGAGTCCACTAAGAACATATTAATCCTTGGGATACTCTTTCAAGTAAATTTTGCTCAGGATGACTGGTTTTGATAGAATTACTCTGCATATACAGAGGCATAACTGACATCCAGATTTTCTCATTATAATAAAATTCTGTGATTTTTTTTACATAGACTCATAGAATTATCTAGGTTGGAAAGGACCTTTGAGATCATCTAGTCCAACTATTAACCTAACCCTGATAAAAAATAACAACTCGTTACTAAACCATCTCTGAGCACTATGATAACTCACCTTTTAAATACCTCCAGGGATGGTGCCACGACCATTTCCCTGGGCAGCCCATTCCAAAGTTTAATAACCTTTTCAGTGTAAAACTTTTTCCTAATATCCAATCTGAACCTCCCCTGGCTCAACTTGAGGGCACCCCCAGGTCCTTTTCTGCCAGGCAGATCTCCAGCCACTCTTCCCCAAGCCTGTATCGCTGCATGGGATTGTTGTGACTCAAGAGCAGGACCTGGCACTTGGCCTTATTGAACCTCATCCCATTGGCCTTGGCCTATTGATCCAGCCTGTCCAGATCCCTCTGCAGATCCTTTCTAGCCTCAAGCAGGTTGATACTCCCACCTATTTGGTGTCCTTTGCAAACTTGTCAGGGGGCACTCAATCACCTCATCTAGGTTATTGATAAAGATGTTAAAGAGAACTGACCTCAGTACTAAGCCCTGTGGGAACACGTGTGAACATGTCAGAACAGAAATTAATTCTGTTTTAAAAGTTTATTAAACCTTATTATAAGACCAGCTAGCCCTTGGGAATCCTTATGCAAATGACCTATAATTGTATTGTGGACTTCTCTCCATTAACTGGAATTTTGAAACTGAATTATAAAAATATTGATTTTTTTCACTGTAGGGTTATTGTTAACTTGCAACTGGTTAGTTTAAGCTATGATGCTTATTTAATTTTTTTTTTTAAAGTTAAGAAGTAGCTTATCTTTATTTTTGTTGTTGTGTCTAATGGACACTTGGGGTTTAATAATCTTAAATTTTATACAACATTTCTGATAATATGTGTTTATATGTTTAGCCTAGGTACTTGGGGCAATATGAAGAGTGTATTCACATTTCTTTTGCTCATTATTTGTTTCTCTTATTCTTTCTTTCACTAGTTCTTCTGGAAATTCCCATACCTCCTTCTTGTTTCTCCCCACCTGCCCAACACATAATTCATAGTTATCCTTTTTTTCTATGAAGTTCTAAAATGTACTCATTTTGTCTGAGCTTGTCTGTCTACGATCCAGATATCTGGATCATAATATCCAACTTCTTTAAATTATAATGAAATACAGTGAATCCAGTTTTAGAGAGAGAGAAAAAGAGTAACATGCAGCACCACAACAAATTATTTGCTTATATGTGTATAACTGAATGTGTAAATGTTGTATTCTAAAAGAAGAAAAGCAGTAAAGCCAATGAGATCCATAAACCCGGTATGAAAGTTAGTATAAAGATTTAATGACCAGAGAAGAGTTCCTAATATATGAGAATGTTGTTTTAAGGATTTGATTTCTTCCCTAGAAGCCATTGAAGGAATTTGCCTACACAGAAGAGAAATCCCCAATCCCCCTCCAGACCATACCCATGCACAGTATTGCAGCAGAATCTAGAAAAAGTGTAACTGTCAATATTTTATATAAAATGGCTATGATTCCATAAAGAAACCACACATTCATATGAAATCCAAACATGGCAATGGAAAAAAATGCACATAGAATGTATTTAAACAACTTTGAATTAATTGTGCAGAAACATTTCATTAAGAAAGACACACAATAGGTATTTATATAAACCTTATCTGTTTTGTTGCTTGTTTGTTTATTTGTTTTAAATCAGAGCAGTCTAATTTTGAACAGTACAATACTATTAGGCACTTGAATAGGCTAGTCTGGACTGTTTCATAGTGCTTTGCCCTATATTTATCACATACTTTGCATTACAGAATCTGCTTTTTTCTTTTTTTTATCTTTTTTCTTTCTTTTTTTTTTTTTTATTCCTGTGGGCATCAGGAGTGCTAATTTAATCTTGAAAATTCAGTACAGTGCAATGGATGGGTTTTGCTGAACGTCTTTCAAAAGGTATTGGACAATCTCAGAAGATCGCAATGATGTATGTAATCAGCACTGTTAAATGTTTCATACCTTTAAAAGAAGGGATAAAAAGGATTCAGACAAATAATTTTACAGGCAATGTGCATTCCACTGATCACCTTCATTCACAAATGTCTTGCATATGTGAAATTTCCTATATAGAGTCCAGAGCTTTTAAGACATACTGAACTAACACTCAAGTCTCCTGACTTAATATAAAATTATCCACTATTACATTGTGCATAGATCATATTATTGTTTGTTACAATGTTATACAGGCATGAATGTCAGACAGGAAATATCTGCTTTGTCCCATCTTTCACAAAGTGTTTTCAGATGGTGCTTTTTCCTGTATTTTCTTCCTTCTTTGGAACAACATGGCCATTGGCAAACACTGTTTAGCCATGTAACAACTGAATCCGCATCACAGAATCATAGAATGGTGAGAGTTGGAAGGGTTAAAGATCATCGAGTTCCAAACCCCCTGCCATGGGCAGGGGCACATCCCACTAGACCAGGTTGCACAAAGCCCCTTCCAACCTGACTTTAAACACTTCCAGGGTTGGGGCATACACAGCTTCTTTGGGCAACCTGTTCCAGTGGCTCACCACCCTCACAGGAAAGAATTCCTTCCTAGCATCTAATCTAAATCTCATGTCTTTCAATTTAAAACCATTACCCCTCATCCTGTCACTACATTCCCTGATAAAGATTTCCTCTCCATCTTTCTTGTAGGCCCAATTCAGGTACCAGAAGGCTGTGATAAGGTTTCCTTGGAGCCTTCTGTTCCTCCAGGCTCAACAACTCCAGCTCTCTCCACCTGTCTTCATAGGAGAGGTGCTCCAGTCCTCTGATCATCTACGTGGCCCTCCACTAGACCCATTCCAACAGTTCCATGTCCTTCCTGTGTTGAGGACTCTATAACTGGACAGAGCACTCAGGTGGGGTTTCATAAGAGCAGAGTAGAGGGGTAGAATCACTGCCCTCTACCTGCTGGCCACTCTTCTTTCAATGCAGCCCAGGATGCAGTTGGCTTTCTGAGCTGCCAGAACGCATTACTGGCTCACGTCAAGATCTTCATCCACAAGCACTGCCAAGTCCTTCTCCTCAGGGCTGCTCTCCAGCCATTCTCTGCCTAACCTGTATTTGTGCCGAGGATTGCTATGTCCCAGGTGCAGGACTCTGCACGTGGCTTGGCTGAACGTCATGAGATTCACATGAGCTTACCTCCCAACCCTATCTCTGCCCTTCAGGATAGCATCCCTTCCCTCCAGTGCATTGACTGCAACACCGAGCTTGGTGTCATCAGCAAACTTGCTGAGGGTGCACTCTATCCCACTGTCCATGTCACCAACAAAGATGATAAACAACAGTGGTCCCTGTGCTGACCTCTGAAAAAAAAACACTCTTCACTGGCATCCACTTGGACCTGAAGCTGTTCACCGCAACCATTTGAGTGTGGCCACCCAGCCAGTTCCTTATCCAGTGAGTGGTCCACCTATCAAATCCATTACTTTTGAAAGTCAACATTTTTAAGGGTTTTTAATTTTAATGTGCTATTATATATTTAATCTCTCCTCTCCTTTTATTACAAGGTTTCCATGACAAATTCTTAGGCATTTACTCAAGTAAGATAATTGGAGAAGAAAGTGAATTGTTAATACAAAATTTACTTAGTACTGGGGACCTATGCTCAACTGTTTTGGATGAGCAGATTAGCCAGAGCCCTGTAGAAAAAGTTGTATCTGGACATTGTGGATTTGAAATATTTCTTAGTTTTTGTCTGCCATAGCCTTTTGGTTTGGATCAGGAAGTTTTCTATATTTTCCAACAATAGAATATAGATATCAAATCACTTTGTTTTACAATTCTATGGCCATGGTTTATATTTTTATAGTTTGCAAATAATCTTGTCTTCAGGGTTTATGTATTCCACAATTAATTTAAAATTGCACTAAGCATTTGCAGTCACTTACTGGGTGTTTATGGTTAGTCAAACCATATCAGGACGTGGCAACGTAATCATGCTCAAAAAGCAGTTCACTCTCCCCACCTAAGTCTTGAGGAGAGAGTAAGTAAACTGAGGGCTATTCCTGAGCTGAGGCTTTAGTATCCTTATCAACTCCCTTACTGGAACCTTGCAGGACAGGCTAGATTGATGCATAGCTGACTACTTATGAGTTTATGATGATATCCATTATCATCTCACATTTAACATTGTTCCCACTGTTTGTCTGTTTACTTGTTTCTTATTTCAAACATCTGCAGGAGACTTCTCACTTGCAAAATATTCATCTCACTGGGAACAACTGCCTCTAGGCTTTACCACAGTACACCGGATAGAGCAACAAGAAAATTACCAAGAAGAAAAAATAATGCTTTTGCAGGCTAACCTGTATGGCAGCCTGTGAGTTTGTACAGGAAATAAGAAGCTGGGGAGTGTTTTCTTTTGGTTTTGTTTAGTACAGGTTTTAAGTAAACCTTCTGTATACAAATGATCTTTTCATCTCCACCATCTCACACACTTGAAGACAAAGAAGAGGTAATGCTTATATGGATAATTCTTCTGAAGATGAATTACTGCATATGCAGTCACATGATTTGATCACAGAAAAAAAAGAAGGAAAAAAAAAAAAGAGGTTGGAATGAGTGAATGAGTCACCGGTCTTTATGTTGCATAGACAGAGCATTTAGGTATTCCATAAAGTAACACATTCCTTTCCTGTGAAGCTTTCAATTCTAGTCAAATAAATACTCGGTATAAATGTCCAGTTAGGTTGTTGGTAGAAAAGATGGGCTTGTAACTCACTCACTTTTGTCTCCCTCCCTTCACCCTGTATTAGTATGGATGGGTAGGTGGACTGCAAAACCTTAAATTGATCTTTCCTTTCTTGTAAATTTGTGTTTCATTAACTGCTGTAATTCAGAGCTTATCTTAATTTCATTACTGGTCTAGCTTCAGCACACTCAGACATAAGTCTGTATTTAACATACACAGGATCAAAACAAAATAATGCACTACAAAATATTTCAATCTATTTTAACATTTCAGTTTTATTTAATTAAACTTTCAATGTGTGTTCAGGGATACTATACCCCAGGCTGGCAAATATCAACAGACACTGAATCAAGGCAACTAGAAACAAAGAAAGAGAGTGTATAAGGACAACAGGCTGAAAACTTTGAGTAGGAACACTGTTGAGCAGCTTCCAGCAACAATAAGAGAAGGAAGAAAAAAACGTTCATAGCGGACATAAAAATGGGTTTCTTGGAACACAAGAAGGGTTTTGTTATGGCACGTGTGCCATATGAGAAACAGTAGCCAGGTTGACATTTCCTGATATTTTGACGATTTCTAGTAAGAGATGGCAAGATAGTAGTCATAGTCGTATAAGTTAATTCATTTATATCACTGTAACTGAATAAATTTTGGAAAAAAAAAATGCCATTAGAAGTACTCTGACTACAAATACTGCGAAATTAGAAGATGTTTAGATCAGCATTTTTATTTAGAGAATTAAATTATTTTTTAAGCTTTTTATATCTCCTTGTTTTGCAGCTGTAATAGTGAGGATATATAAAGTATGTGAACTTCCTGGAAAATTCAAATTAAAAATAAAATATAATTATTTTGGTTATGAAAGTAGAAAACTTTCCATTGGAAATGGGAATTACATTGGATTTACAGCTTTATATTCTAACTCTGAACAAAATGCTGATCTCAGATTTTGTTTTGTTTTACTCAGCATATGTTTAGTTCTCTTTAATATTTTTTCACAAAAGAGCTGAAGTTGGAAGGCACCTCTTTAGCTTGCCTAGTACAACCCCTTGCTCAAGCAGGGTCAGCTAAAATAGATTTCCCAGAGTCACATCCAGTTGGGTTTTGAATGTCTCCATGGGTGGAGACTCCAGAACATCTCTGGGCAATCTATTCTATTGACCATTGTTGGACAACCTCAGAATTAAAAAAGTTATTTTGTTTCAGCATGATTTTGTGTGTGTCAATTTGAACCTGTTGCCCCTAGATACAGAAGTGGGTGGGATCTGGCTACATATTTTTTGCTCCTTGCAACCAGTTCTTTATACACTTTTATGAGATTCCCCCCTGAACCTTCTCTTCTCTCAGTCAAATAGTCCTAGATCTCTTACCCTTTTCTTATACAAGAGACGCTCTAGTCCCTTAATCACCCAAATGGCACTTTGGTAGACTCACTCCAGTATGTCCATGAAAGGTTTGTTGTAGAGTTACATGATATACTTCAATACTACTATATCATTTATAGCTGTGACATATGACATTTTTGGCTCTGTGATATCCTTGAACCGAACAGACAAAAGAGCAAGCCAAAATCTATTATAATGGTCCAGCTTCCTGTATTCATATTGTCTTTGTATTCAGGCTGTCGACAAATGTCATCTGCCTCTGCCCTGTGAAGCAACAGCTGCTCTAGACAGAGCACTTCGTAGAGGAGGAGTTGCATCCATCTACACTGGAGGTGATTTAATCTCTCACTTTATCCTTGTATGCACTGCATTTCTGTAATAGGGATGCCTTTATTATCCTTGAGATAGATGGGTGGAAACACTGAAAAATTAAGACTTTTCAAGCTGCTCAAGAGTCTCATTGGTGCAGGATTCCTGGTTGTTATCAGTTGTGTTAAATCTCATTTAATGAAAGACAGAGAAAGATAAAATGCAAATAGTGACATAAATTCATAATCCTC
The DNA here is from genome assembly GCA_013400055.1 of Nycticryphes semicollaris. Taxonomy (NCBI): domain Eukaryota; kingdom Metazoa; phylum Chordata; class Aves; order Charadriiformes; family Rostratulidae; genus Nycticryphes; species Nycticryphes semicollaris. The sequence goes on from VXBJ01002456.1 coordinate 184,434, forward strand.
AATATATAATCATACTAAGATACATCAAACAGTATCTTTTTCCCCCTTCTATTTGGCTTCCTGCCATTTATTTGACCAATGGGATTTTAGGCTTTGACTATGACTGTTCAATTGCCTGCATCTTCTGAGACCTTGTTTTTAGAGACTTACCTGCAAGATTTTTCCTTCAATGTCTTTCATCAGTGAACACCTCCAGAAAAATACTGTAGAGTGCAACTCCAGAGGAACTACCATTTCAGAATTTCAGAACACTCTGGCAAGATATGCTATTTGTATAGTAATATTGGCTTTTTTTTTTCCCTGTGACTTTTATTGGTTTTTTTTTTTTTTTAGTTAGGTTTTCATGTAACTAAACCCCATTAATTTATAACACAATTTAAGAAAGACTATCCAGAAAGTAGGACATACTTGTTTTCTAAACACTAATTTACAAAATATGAAGTCTGCCTTTTACTTTTTTGATCAGGACTGCTAAAATATTTCCCTGAATAAGAAAGCCCTTACTATCACAAAGGGTATCATAATGTTAGTGTAATTAGTTCTTTTGGCTTTATTTTTAAAAAAGAGTACTACATATTTGTAAAATTCTCAAAACTCACTTTGTGTTTGGGGGATTTTTATTTTTTTTTGTCTAGGAAAAACATTATCTGAGTTGATTTTATTATTTAGTTTAATAAGCTATAGTGGTGATGTAGAATTATTCTGACTACAGAGACTGTTGGTAAACGTTTTCATTCATTCACATATGAAAACAACTGGGTTGTAAAAATATTTATTAAGTTTCTACTTGACCCTAAGCCAGATACTTCCAGAAATCCTAGGAGACAGCAAAAAGTAGACACAGCAGGGAACTTAGCTCTCAAGCACTTGTAGCTGAAGGGCTTCACTTCATGTCCTACAGCAGAGGCACTGAGGTTTTATTAGATAAAAGCAGCAAGATCATGCTGCTAAGAGTATGAGTAAGCAGTTGACAAGTGAATGCATTACAGGCCCTCCTGCACTTAGATCTTATTTTCTTTTCCTTTTCTTTTTTTTTTTTAATCTCTCTTTTCACAGTAAGAACATCTCAAGATGTTAAAATACTTCCTTCTCTTTTAGAATATATGCTTCTCTTTAGAATAAGTAAACTGAAGATCTCTTGGTTCCAGGAACATGGGGCTTGTGCTTTTCAATTAGAAGACAATAATTATTTTTAGACATCTGAATTCAATACTATTTCCATAACTGAAAATAATGGGCAACTGCTAACTGCGTGTATGGTGTTTCTCTTCAGAAAGAGGTATGTGAAGGGAATCACAACAGAGTCAGTGAGCAGTCAAAAGTTCCAAGCTGTATTGAAGGTTTTAGATTTTTGAGGAGAGATATTAGCAGACCAGTTAGCATTTTATGGTGCTAATCCATACCACAGAATAAGTATCTAAAAGAAAAGGAAGATGGTGGAGGTAGAAATATTTGTTATGAGAATATATTCTTATGGCAAATATTTGAAATCCTCTCATATTTAATAAATAAAATTCCAAGTCACACATAGTACAGACTAGTAATTATAATTCATTTCTGTAACAGCAGCACAGCTGAAATTTTCTGTTAATTTAAGATACTTAACTCCTTGAAAATGTAGGTATTCTTAGCATATTGAATTTTGCATAACATTGAAATAAGTCATAGCTTTCCTTCTAATGAAGTGACAGACTAATGAATTAAGTGGAGATACTAATTGAGTAATTGGCTGAGGAAATTAACTTGGGTTATTGTTGTAAATAAGCTAATGCTAAGTTTGTTCATGTCTTTGTGAAAAATACCTAATGGCAAGAAAATGTGAATTTGCATCAACATAGTTAAACAACAGCTATCAAATAAGGGTGTGTTTCATTATCAGTAATGCATATATTATGAAAAAAAAAAGGTTCAGTGCCATATTGTATTGTTCAGTCTAGCCTCTCTTGTGACTAGGCCTGTTAACTAAAGTCACATTTAGGTTTCCCTATTGTGTATTTTTTACATAGATCAAGCTAGTCAGGGAAAGATCAGTTCCTTAATAGCTTCTAAAATGAGATAGAATAAACATTAACTATATTACATAATTTTAATCTCCAAGTTCTCTACATTAACAAGGACTTCCTGAGCAAATTTGTGAGGGGTCATTCTCTTTGGTAGTTATCTTAACATCTAATGCCTTTATACCTCTTTAAATGAATACTCCCTAGCACTTACGCAAATAAGTAATGTTTGACTTTCCTTTTAGTGAACCTTAAGGCTAATACAAATCTTGTACTTTATTTCTCTTCATTATCAACCCCTAAGATATGGTTAGTTCCATAAGTATTTGTTGTAGTTGGTTTTACTTTCATTTTTCTTCTGGCAGCACCATCTCTACTGCTCTTTCATCATTGCAGAGAACATTTTCATGGTTACTGCTCCATGCTAGCTTATTTATTTTACTTGATTTGGTTAAAACAGAAACAACATTGTTGCCTTCATAATTCTCTTCCCTCTATTTTACATTTAATGTCTTCTCATCCTATTCCATTTATTCAGGTGTGAAATGTAACCAGATATATTTATTAACTGCTATCGAACACTTATTTTTTCAGTTATTTTGTTCTTTTTCCATTGTATGCTGGTGACCATTGTATATTAATTGATGCAAATATGTCTTCTACTATTTAGTGTCCAAGTTCCAAACAGAGAGTCATCAGATGATCCAAGAGTAAATGAAAAAAAAATCAAACTCGAAACCTGAGTGATTTTTTTCGTCTACTTTTGCAATGTGGAATCAGGACAAGGACACTAGCACTGCTTACTTGAAAAATAAACTCTTTATTTTATTTTATTTTATTTTATTTTATTTTATTTTATTT
>VXBJ01002456.1:188710-207533 GCA_013400055.1 Nycticryphes semicollaris
ATAAAATAATATTTATGGTAATTTAAAATGTATATTGAAAGATAAAATTACTGACATTTAAAAAATCATGATTATTATTATCATTGTTAATATTAAAACCAGTGTTTTTAATCTTCTGAACAGAAAGTTTATTAGGATAAGGAAGAAAGAAGAAATTTGTCATGACAGAAATGACCAACCTACAGGTAGAGAGAACAGGCTTGTATTCCTTATGTAATCAAAAACCGTTCCCACAGGGGACATTTAAGTAATATTGAAACAGTGGATCAAGATGATGTGGTGGGATAGCTCACATGACTGCAGTGCTGTGACGGATTGACAGAGGCTCCTTAGGAAAGAATGGCAGAATAACAAAGAGAATGAGTTGGTCTTTATGCAAGACACAGTGGGCTCAGCCTGAGGACCGACTAGGAACTGACTGAGAGTTTATGGGTCAGGATTAGCAGAAAGACCAACACAGGTTACATAGTAGCAGGAGTCTCCTTAGACTGCAGGAAGAAGGTAGGTGAAACCCTCATTGGATAACTGGAAGAAGCCTCACATTCACAGGTCCTCATCCTCCTGGGGGGCTTGAATCACCCTAGTATCCCCTGGATGGGCAACAAAGCTGGGCACAAACAACCCATGAGATTTGTGGAGCGCCACCTGAGTAAGTTTACAGAAAATATAAAACTGTGAGGAGCAGCTGGTACATAAGATAGGTCTGCTGCCTTTCAGAGGCACCGAGATAGACTAGAGAAATCGATTAACAAGAATCTCATGAAGTTCATCAAGGGGAAATGCAAAATCTTGCCCTTGGAGAATAATAACCCCATTCATGAGAACAGTCTGGGGCCCAGCCACCTGGAGAACAGCTGGTCAGGAAAGGACTTGGAGGTCCTGGTGGACTACACACTGAAAATGAGACCACAGTTGAGGAAAAGCAATTAACAGCACTCTGGAGAGCATTGGGAAGAATACTTGACTCGGCATTGGTAAGATGATGTCTGGATTACTAGGCCCATTTCTGAGCTCCTTAGTAAAAGAAGAAATGGATAGGCTGGAGAAAAAAAAAAAAAAAAAAACAACACAAAAATTAATAAGGGATTAGGAAAGGCTGAGAAAGCTGGGACTCTACAGCCTGATAAGAAAAGGCTTGCCTGGGGGGCAGAAGGGAGATCTTACCAATGTCTTACCAATAAATAAGTGAAGGGAGAGTACAAAGAAGATACAGTCAGGCTCTTTTTCATAGAATCATGGAATGGCTTGTGTTGGAGGGGACCTTAAAGATCATTGATTTCCAACCCCCCTGCCATAGTCAGGGACCCACTAGACCAGGTGGCTCAAAGCCCCATCCAGCCTGGCCTTGAACACCTCCAGGGATATCCACAACTTGTTTGGGCAACCTGTTGCAGTGCCGCACCACTCTCACAGTAAAGAATTTCTTTCTAGTATCTAATCTAAATCTCCCTTCTTTCAATTTAAAAACATTACGCCTCATTGTACCACTACATTCCCTGCTGAAGTGTCCCTCCACATCTCTCCTGCAGGCTCCCTTTAGGTATTGGATGGCTGCTATAAAGTCTCCCCAGAACCTTCTCTTCTCCAGGCTGAATAACCCCAACTGTCTAGCCTGTCTTCATCACTCTGAATTAATCCTTTCATTCTCTTCCCCCAGCTTTATGTTTTGAGCATGACATCACATGACATTAAATTCCCCTTTGGTCAGTTGCGGGATGAGCTGTCCTGACTGAAGCCCCTGCCAACTTCCTGTGCACCCTAAGTCTACTTGCTGGTGAGGTGGGGTGAGAAGCAGAAGAGGCCTAGATTCTGTGTAAGTGCTGCTCAGCAATAACAAAAACATTCCTGTATTATCAACACAAATCCAAACCATAACCCCATGTTAGCTACCATGAAGAAAATCAACTCTATCCTAACCAAAGCCAGCACAAGTATATACGTAAGACTCTATATTTTTTTTTTATTTCTCCTCTGTCACTTCAAGTACGTTGATGCAAATCTCCTCACGTTTTTAGCAGGGAAATGAAACAATTTATTGATAATTTTATTCCATATATAAATATATTTACTATAATGAGTTGAAAACAAACATGTTTTTCACATGCTGCTTGTTTTCCAAAGAATGCACACTTCTTGTCCCTCGTTCAGTCTTGTCATGCTGATAGCAAAAAAACCCCAAACTATTTGATGTTAAATATAATTAAATATTACTCGAAGTCAGGTATTCAATTTCCTCAATACTGTGCTGTATTGATACAAGTTTTTAACATTTCTAGCCTCAAAGATAATTACACATGTTTTTGTGGTGTTTCTCATAGCTACTTTTATTTTTTTTTTTGTTTGTTTGTTTGTTTGTGGTTGATGAAAAACACTTAACAGTGCATTGACATGCAAGTTGCAGGAATTTCATAAGGATAGCCACAAATGTGGTTGAATTTCTTTGTTGTTGTAGTGGGGTAAAGAAATTCTAAGAGATGGATGCTCCTTTCTCAGGGAGTGAGACCAATTTAACTTCCTGGCAGTTTCTAAATTGTGTTTGCCAATTGTGACTGAAATTATGGAGACAGATGATCACTGGTCTTGACCTTTCATTATTCCAAGGCCACCAAGCGAAGAAGCGGTGCACCACTTTTAAGCTTTCCTGTTTTGTTTCAATTTACAGGGTCTCAAGTTTCATTTCTCAAAGACTGGAATGGAGATAAGTGTATTCTTTGGATACCTGGCGTTAAAATATTAGAGATCTTGGTTTTCTCCTGTATCTTCCCTATTCTTCTATTGTTTTTGCAAGTATGATAATAAATATTTTGGGGAAGACAAAGTCAGAACATTGACCCTTTTCTTAGATCTAAATTTGCCACTCTATTGTCTTTGCTTAAATGATATAAGTAAATTAGGCATGATATTAGCTGTAGTAGACTAGACCTAAGTTACATTATTTCTATTTGTGCTGTTTTTCTGAGTAAGCTCACTTTAAATTTTAAAAGTGCCCAGCAAATGAAATTTTCTTTAATTCAGTGTTGCAATAAAGATGTAGAATTTAGTCCAGTTTCTCTAAGTGAGTTTGTCTTTTAAAGACAAACTCATATAGAACTCTAAAAATCTCTGGTTACTATATAATTCTTTTTAAATGACTGTTACATAGTGCTAGACAGACAAATAAAATTAAAAAAAAAAAAGGCCTCAAAAATTTAAAAACTTGTTGGTTGTTTCCTTTGCAAAGGAAAGCTGTAATAATATTTTTTATGTATATAACCAGAAAACAAATGCAACCAACCAAAACCCACATGGTCAATATAAGCTGATTGCACATTTCAGTTTTAATTTATACCAGAAAATCTTAATGAGCCTTTCAGCCATGAAAAGATTAAGTCACTCTTCCTCTTTTGAAATGAGATTTAGGGTAATTTCATAATCAAAGAAGGAGCATTAGAAGAGCTGACAGATCTATACAAGAAGTCCATGGTCATTTCATTCAAATTTTTATTCTCAGTCAGAAAGACAATCAAATGGGTCTACTATAGGTATCACTATAAAACTAAAAATTAGTATCACAGTAAACTAGCTCAATTTGTTTGTAAATTTATATATATATATATATGTTTTAATCTGCTACAGCAAACTTCACAATTTCAAAAGAAAAGCTTTTATATTGCTGGAATAATATTTAATTATTTTAAGCAAACATTATATGCAGATATTATATAAGCTTAGTTTGTTTGCAAACTATTGGCACTGTCCTTCAGTTTCAGATTTTCAATTTCATAAATCAGACTCATGAAAAACCTTTTCAAAGTTAAACTCTAGTGCACTGATTTAAACCTTAGATCATCAAATAAGCAAGGCAAAGGAGCAGTTCTAGCCATAGGTGAAATAGTTGCCTAAGGAAGCCCATCAAATAGGGATTAATAGCCAATTCTACCCTGTCTACAGACCTTTGAAAAGTTTGTTTTGCTGCTACCAAAAGGACCAATGGTGAGAGTGCCTGGGATAGTAATTAATACTGGCAAATAAGGGCATAGTGAAACACAGCAAGAGCTGCCAAATTTCTGGTATCTGCCCCACCTTTACCCTGATTTTCTGAATTTTAGATTTCTTATCCCTAAACAAGTATGANTGTTGCAATAAAGATGTAGAATTTAGTCCAGTTTCTCTAAGTGAGTTTGTCTTTTAAAGACAAACTCATATAGAACTCTAAAAATCTCTGGTTACTATATAATTCTTTTTAAATGACTGTTACATAGTGCTAGACAGACAAATAAAATTAAAAAAAAAAANGTCTACTATAGGTATCACTATAAAACTAAAAATTAGTATCACAGTAAACTAGCTCAATTTGTTTGTAAATTTATATATATATATATATGTTTTAATCTGCTACAGCAAACTTCACAATTTCAAAAGAAAAGCTTTTATATTGCTGGAATAATATTTAATTATTTTAAGCAAACATTATATGCAGATATTATATAAGCTTAGTTTGTTTGCAAACTATTGGCACTGTCCTTCAGTTTCAGATTTTCAATTTCATAAATCAGACTCATGAAAAACCTTTTCAAAGTTAAACTCTAGTGCACTGATTTAAACCTTAGATCATCAAATAAGCAAGGCAAAGGAGCAGTTCTAGCCATAGGTGAAATAGTTGCCTAAGGAAGCCCATCAAATAGGGATTAATAGCCAATTCTACCCTGTCTACAGACCTTTGAAAAGTTTGTTTTGCTGCTACCAAAAGGACCAATGGTGAGAGTGCCTGGGATAGTAATTAATACTGGCAAATAAGGGCATAGTGAAACACAGCAAGAGCTGCCAAATTTCTGGTATCTGCCCCACCTTTACCCTGATTTTCTGAATTTTAGATTTCTTATCCCTAAACAAGTATGATCCTTCCTTAGGACACCCACTAATACATGAGGGGGGGTTTATTTGCTTCTTTTTTTTTGTGCTGGTTTTCTTTTGGTTTTGTTGGGTTTTGGTTTTGTTTTTCATTCTCTTACACTGATGAAACGTCTTGTGCTTCTGCTGTTGCAGAGAATTTGTCTCCTGCAGAGATGGCACAATTTGTCTTACAACCAACAGTCCCAAAAGGACATGTTAGTTGTAGAAATAATGAGCATGAAGGAAGAATAATATAAACAATCCCACTGCCTGAAAATGTGTCATATGTTATCACTTCCTGAGACAAGTAGTGAATAAAACAGAGCATGAAGGAGACATAAGGAAAACATGGAGATTTGTGTTTCTCAGATGTGCTCCTCAGGAGATACTTTTCTCAGTTCTAGTAGCTTTTGTTCATCCAAGACCAAAAAATGCAGTAAATTAATGTAACAAGACAGTGCAACAAGTTATATATTGGGAGTCTTGGAAAAAAAAAAAAAGTTAATTAGATATAATTTTCTTGTTGTTCATTTCTGGGAAGAAAAGAAAAAAATCATCCTCTAGAGGTTCCCAAGTTTAATCTGTGTACACAGATGCATTCCAGATTTTGAATGGTCCTGACTGCATTAATAATAAAAATATTGAGCATCTTCTAATTAAAAAAAACCAGTATTTTAAGTTATACCTTATGTAATAAGTAAGTATCTCTCACACAGGTAAGCTGAAAAGAAGCATTAATTCATTCAACATTTCCCATGCTTAATGTCTTCATTTATATATGCTAGCTGGTTTTAATTACAAACACAAGAATTCTACTGAAAAAAAAAATGTAAATAAAAAAGGGTTAATTCCCATTACCACCAATTACCTATTAAACTGCTTTGTCAATATTGAAAGGACAGGAAGTGGATGCAGAAGGTAATTTTTTTACTGTTATATTTAGGTAAACATAAAGGTGCCTTCATGCTGTCAGGGAAATTGAAGAAGTCCTTAGTCTAAAAGGGAATTGGCCCATTAGATGTATTCCAGATAAATAGCTATTACTCCATATTACAGAAACAAGAATACATTTCTGACAAAGACACGTGGGATGATATTACACAGTGGAAGAAAAAATGGCTCCCCAAAAGATTTTTGTATTGTGTTTAATAAACTTTGCATTAATATTTGAATAATTCATTCTAGATCCTCAAATGAAGACTCAATTCAAGTGTACTTTATTTAAAAATTCTTTATTAATTCTCAAGATCAACACTATGCATGTGCACATATAAAGTCTGTCCTGAGGACTTCCATTATTAGAGAGAATAAGATTTGAAATATGGATTTGAGAAATCTAAATTTAATAATATAAAGTTTGGCTGTAAACTGTACATATATATAGACAGAATTCATGGGCACTTTTGGAACAACAGCCATTTTTTATCTACTTCCTCAGCATTTACAAGATTGAGTTGAGTCAGTAATAAAGTAGTAGCCCACTGAAAATGCTGATATCCTTAATATGACTGAAGTTGTAAGTCTATTCTTTTATTGTCAATTAACAAAAAAATGCACCTAAACAATGTGGAAAGGACAGAGACAAAGGAGGAAAAATGTGGCACAGTTACTGGCATATTATCTTCAGATCTTCCCTTCCTGGGATACAGACTGATTTATTGAAATGAAAACTAATATGTCTTCATGAAATGGTATTATGGTTTTGGACAGATTGACTGATCAGAACGACAGATGGCCCCTCTCCCTACTCTAAGAAAAAGACAGGAGAGGAAGAGATAGATTTATGAGTTTAGGTGAAAAAAACCCCTAAACTACTTTAATAAAAATATTAATAAATAATGAAATAATAAGTATTTTTTTTAAAGGATACCTTATATACAAAATGTATCAAGGTCCCAGGATGACGATCATGTCACCAGCAGGCATCGGGAAAATCCAAGACTGGATGCGGTGACTGACAGGCGCTGGATTCCAGATCTGGAGTCAGGAATGCACAGAGCAGGATCAAAGGCAGACTAACAGACAGGGTCCTCCTTGGACATCAACCATCAAAGAAAGAGAGTTGACCCTTTGATCCCTCAGCTTTTATATTGAGCATGATGCAGATGGGATAGGATAGAATACCCCACTGGTCAGTTTTGGATCACCTGTCCTGTTCACTCCTCCCCAGTGTTGCAATAAAGATGTAGAATTTAGTCCAGTTTCTCTATGTGAGTTTGTCTTTTAAAGACAAACTCATATAGAACTCTAAAAGTCTGAATTCTGGATAGGAGCCATCCTCTCTCCTTTTATTTGAATTTTAGTTAAACTTGTTCGTTTTTGTGAGCTATTGCCAAAATTAACCTGGAAAACCAGTACTGCATGCAGGTGCTACTTCTGATTATGGAAATCTAACCCCCTTATTTGCACTGAAAAGATTGACTTAAATCCTGCCCTTCAAATTCTCCCACTATCAGGGGAATATTCCAGTGTGAGATCCTGAAGTTCACTCCTTAAAGAAAAAATAATTTCTAATTAGAGAGGGTGTGAAATATCTTAAGTGTATGTCTTAAGTACTATACCACCAAGTGGAAATGAAATTCTTTAAAAAAGGTGACACACCACTTCTAATGTTGGGATTTCACTCTTACAATGAAAGATCTTAACTCTTTCATAACTTTTTCAATAATATCTGTCAGAATCAACTTAGCTGTTTTGTATATAACAATTGTTTCATTGAGATCCTTCCCAAGAAGTGTTCCTATTTTATGTACTAAGGATCGAGAACATTCACCCAAGAAAAAGTAAGATGTACCATCAGATCCAGTTGGGCTGATTTTCTGTTTCATTTCTATTTTACAAGTATTTGTTTGTCAGATGTAAAGCTGCTTAGCCCTTTCACTAGGATGGATGGATGGATGGATGGATAGATAGATAGATAGATAGATAGATAGATAGATAGAAAGAAAGTTATTGGTCTGGACTTGTAGTCAATGTGTTCGGACATAAGAGAGGCACCCTTCTTGAACTTGGGCAGTATCAACAGGAGCAAACATGTAGGATTGGAGGAATTTTACTAGAAGAACTAAGCATTTTATCTACCTCCAGGGTTAGGCAACAAGTGAACACATTTTTCCATAGTTACATTGTGGATTAAGTACTTAGTGGAGGGTACAAACTAGTACATGGCTACTTAACCCCTAAATGGTTATACAAGGCACGACGTCAGTGATCCTTTGTTCTAGCCTTAAGACCTCAGAATAAGAACAAATAGTAATAGGGTATAACATTTTTGTTCTGACACTTTTCCTTTAGGAAAAAGGAGTTTTATTAACACAAGAAGAAAATGTAATTTTGAAGTAATTCACCTTCTGCTTCTTTCATGATTTTTTTATTATGAAAAAAAAAAAAAAAGAAATTCAGTGTCAAAGATCTATTACATTTAGTCTTTATTTATTTACTTACTTTTTTAAACTAACAATAAAATTAATGTCCTAGTTTTCACATTTTGGTAACCTGACATATGCACAAAACTGTTCTTGGAAACTCGGAGAGGATTTTGCTCTGCTAAATTTGTACGTGAACAGCAAAATCAGTCATATCAAGTGGCATCTACAGCACAAAAAATGTGGAAACTTTAGGAACTGTGAGATATCCCATACAGTCTCCAGCTGCACTCCAGATTGTCTCAGAAGCCCTCATCTAACAGTCCTGTCCAAATATCTTGGCTGCCCACTGTCTGAAATGACATAAGAGCATGTTTAGGTGACAGAATCATCAAAAAATTTACTTTTCATTGACTCTGCAGGAAGCTGAGGGAAATAAGCATAATGTACATAATGACACTATAAATGCTGAAATTAGGGGAAATTAATTTTACTGCGCAGAGAATGCCAGTTGCCTACAGACTGCAAGAAAAACAATACAGATATTTTATCCTGGATGTATTCAAAACATTATTACTCTATTAAGGTAATGTAGTCTAACTCAGAACTAGTTATGTGTATTTTGCAATTATTCTTATAACCAGATATGCTCCCAGGGCACCTCACTGTGGTGGTAAGCATACAGCTTAGTCTGACAGCTTGCTTTTGTCTACAATAATCAATGTGCAATTGCTTTGTATATGAAAGTTGTGCATATTCTACACACCTGTATCTCTTTGTGCTTGGCTCAAGATGCCCCAACAAACTCACCCAAAAAGAGGCTGTAACAAAGCATGTGATGACTTGATTGTAGTTTTTAATGTATGTGCACTGAGGTAGATTAGGAATATAAAAGGGAGAAAAATATTTGAAAACATGGCCTTGATCAACAAATTATTTCTAAATGTCATGTCAATATGTCGATAATGAGTGAAACTTCTTTCCTTCTTTCTTTTCTCTTAAAATTAAGTCTCTGAACAACCCTCACTTACAGATAATACATGAAATGAAGATTAACTTTCAAATAATTATGTTTTATAATAAAATTTGCACATAGAATTGAAATAGACTAGCATAGAACTTCATCTCCAAAATGGTGTATATTTTGAATTAGAAAGGAATCCTGAACATTTCTGTTTGTCATAATTTTGATCTTAAATCATTGAAGGAAATTGTCTTGGATCCAATTTTCAGCCTCTTTATGAGTACAAAACACCATCAACATGATAGAACCAGCAATTCCATAAACAAGAGAATTTCTGCAATGGTCCTACTATATTATAGCTGTAGGAAATATTTCAACACAGTTCTGTATGGTAGATGGCCTCTGGAGAGAAGAGCTTCAGTTTAAAAAATAATCTCATTTATAAATTCACCAAGTCAGCGCACAATACTCACTGAAACAGTAGGATATATATTTTCCAAAGCATTACAAAAAAGATGCTGATGGCTTCATTGAATGCTGAAAAACACGTGTTGTGTCTGTGTTATTGTGCCCTCAGGTAATGTGAAGGAAGATGAAAACCCAGCTGCACAGCCTGAAGCTGTCCCCCAGCATAAGCTGTTTGAGCTGTGACCTCTGTATAGCAGGCAATCCCACAGGCAAAAAGGGTGAGTGAAAGCAAGAGAAGGGGGAGCAAATAGAGTAAAACTTATATTATAGATTATTTTTAAGTACCCTGTGTAAGTATGTAAACAGTCCATATTATGTAAGAGACATGAAATAAGTAACACCTAAATGAATGCTTTTAAACTGATTGCCTTGGTGAAAGTGTCAACACTAAGGTAGGAGAACAGAAAGAGTGTCCTAATTTAGGGTAGAACTAAGTCAATTTTCTGTTCAGGGAGAGATGCTCTTGCTTATACTTGTAGCTATGGCAGCCGGGGTCAGTTGAGTTGGTTGTTTACCCTGTGGAGGGGTTGCACCTGTGGTGAGGTTTGGACAGGCCAGGTGACCCAAACTGACCAATAGGGTATTCCATCCATCTGACATTCTCACTATAAAAGCTGAGGAATCAAGCAAGGTCAGGTTGGCTCTTCTTTTTTGGTTTGTCTTCAAGGGTTCTTCAATGAGGAGGACTCTGTCATTTCACCTACCTTTGATTAGCATAGTTTTTTCCTGAACTCGTAGGTCTCTTTATCTCTTTTCTTTCTGTCCTTGGAATGAGAGGTGGGGGAGAGCACCTGGGCCAATCTGGTCTAAACTATGAGAAAGAAAAAGGCGAATTGTAGTTGTCAAAGATAAAAATTTAGGTCTCATCACAACATACCGGAGTCTCAGTGAGCTAGAAACAAAGATGAAGAGGAATTCTAAATTGGAGTAAAATATTTCTAGCAGCTTTCTGCTCATCCCTAGACAGAATGATTTGAACATATGAAGATTTAAAAGTAAAAAATATCTAAGCAGATAAAAGTGTTTCTTGAATTCTCTAAAAGTATACATTTCTGCTATACAACATAAAACAGGGAAAAAAATCCATGTCATCTTAATTCCCTACAAAAAGTTATCTTTTATCTCCCCCTTAGTGCTTCTTCCAGTCTATCAAATGTTTGTCTCATCTGGTGCTTTTCAGCTGTTGTTTTTCAACTGGATGCCTATTACCTGCAGACAGTGTAGGGGTTGCATTTGCTAGGTAAGCAAAAAGAGCTGGAGATTTGTATTGAGGTTATGTCAGCAATCATATTTATACATTGACTATGATGTTGTATAAATGAGATGACTCATTCTGTAATAGCCCAAACTGACGCTACAAGGATGTTATCCATTCACAATCTTCTTTTGTGATTTCATCAAAAGAAAGAGTAAAACAATTTGAAAGAGTAAAACAATTTATTAGTATATCTATGTACTCTCCCTATGAAAAATAACATAGACGGGTGGTAGATGGTGACAACAGATTTCAAAAGGTCTCACAAAACTAATACAGACATTTGGAGATCAACCATTGTTTTGTTTACATTACCATTCCTCCACTGCAGTCTGTTGACCTCTGACATTTACACAATCTGAGGTTTTGTCCTTTCTGTCTTAAACTGAATGTATGCTTCTGTTTATGATCTCTTTAATGATAAACTACCCTTAACTGTATCATATGTTTTCTCTGAAATTAAAGCTGAAATGTTTGTGACTTCTTATCATCAGTTTAACTATCTTATTCTTTATTGACCATAAAACATTTAACATATATACTATGTCTTTTTTTAATTTCTCATTCTTTTTCCTCTCTTTTTTTTTATGGTGTCACAGAGTTTTGTTCTTTAGAAATGTAGCAGAAATTTCAGCTGTTAATTTGAAAAAAAGAAAACCCCTGTAAAATCTTCTGATTTAGAAAAACACAATAAAAATTAGTTATGATTTAATATCACATTCTCACTATCTATTTTGAATAGAAACACTATCATAAAATGTTCCTTTGCAGTTATAAAATGAATAAATGACATTTGAATACTCACCTTTTCATAAAATGTACTATAGAAAATATCACGTCAATACCATTTAAAAATTGAATAGAGAAGTAACATATCTGAAAATCACAGTTTATTCTCCATTATTCCAATCTTTCATAAAAATAGTGAAGAGATAAAAAGCTAGTCTCAGTTAATTTTGATTATTGTTTTACTATTTCATTTATGGATATTTGCCCAAATTTTTATATGTTTCAGAAAACCGCCACCCTATAGTAAGTTTGTGGTTCATACGCTCGGTTTGATCAACCAGTTTAGGAGTCTAAATTAACTAATGTAGGAGCTAATTTACCTTTAACATAGTATGGTGTTAGTGGAAAGACAAACACCTCCAGACAATGTTCCAGAAGTGTTAAGTGTTACTTTAGCTCTGAATTACTCATCTCTTATTAATGATTGAGTTCATATCTTAGCTTCCATTTTCTACTTTCTACTCCCCAGTTTAGGCATTTCAGATAATGTTTAGTCAGAGACATAAGTGCTATAGTTTATAGCTGTTGTGCCCTTCAATGCATCTGGGTTTACTGCCTCTGGGATTATCCTATGGAAATCAAAATATGGTAGGCAACTGTCACTGTGAGGTCTCAATATGGAGATGGGAACTACTCCATCCCTGTAACTATAGTGTAACTTAGTAGCTTAATTTCTGGGGCTCTGAATGTTCCTAAATGTGCTCATGAATATTCATAAATGATCGAAAATATAACCATCATATATATCATCATCATATATATATTATAGCCAGCTACAAAAATTTTAAACTATAAATATATCTTGATCTACCTCAAATGGTAAATATTTTTAAGATTGTGACAATTGGCCAGTACTGGTTTATGACATTTACAGAAACTTTGAACTACAAGTAATATTGTAGGGGGAGAAAAAGACAGTATAGTAAAAGCTCTAAGGACAAAATAATTGCTTCCCAAAGGAAAGCACAATATGCTAGAACCTTCTTCGGCTATCTCTCTGTCCTTTTCTGTTTGAAAACTGAAAAAACTGAGAAGGATTATTGATCTTTAGTTTTAACAGGGAAGACCTTCAGATTTATAAGCAAGTACTGCAGAGGGAAGAGCCATGGATTATTAACAAGAAAAAAAGAGGATGTGTACACTCAGGACAAATAAAACAGGATTCTAAATGTGTTGTTATGACTTAATGAGTCAGTTCCACTTAAACAGGCTTAGTATTTTAATATATATAATACCATTCTGTAATTTAAGACCATTCAATCCAAGTTTTCATTTAACCAAGTCAGATTCTTAAAATATTTGAACGGATTATATTTCACAGTTATACTTAATTGAGAAAATGAGAAAAAATACTGCTGCCTTGAATAGTAACTAAACTGTTCATATATCTTTATCCATGTCATTACATTACAGAAAAACAGTAGCCAGAAAATTTGCAATTGTCAAACTATTTTACTCTATTTTGGCAATAGAAGTATGAAAGATCCTTCTCTTGTCTTAAATTAAATATGTGTGAAATAAGTCCAGCGCAGAAAATGAGTACATAGACAATGTGCTTTAGATGATATTCTACAGAATATAATTATTTATGAGCAAGTTTTAACCAAGAAGACTAATGCCTCCATTTAATCTTTTAGTGTATCTCTGTGCTTCATACTGCTACTATGCCTTTAGAAGCTGCCAGATGGATTTAACCATATTTTTCATGGGAAAGAGGACTTAAAAAAGAAAATCTGTCATACGATGCAGGAGTATCTTTAATTACATCTTTATTTCACCTCTTGTTGTCATATTGGAACATTCCTAGACTCTGTCCACAAGGTCATACTGTAGTGAAAACCTGAATACCAGTGCATAAATAGGCCACACTCTTATAGGCAATGGGGGTATTTTGCACCTTATGCATGGCATACTAAATTCACCCTCCATTTTCCAAAAGTATCCTATAGTGCCCACAGTCTTTATGCCTCCTCAAGCCACATATCAGCACTTACTGCATCATTTTTATTTTCCTTTTTTTTTTTACCCTGTGACAAGTGATGTTTAACATGGCTAGAAATTAAATTTTTCAGCTTTAAGATCCCCATGCTGCTTTGTAAATTTGCTGACAATGGAGTGATATTGAAAAAATAAAAAGGCAGAGAAAACTTTATGAATAGAGCTGACATAATTTTAATAGGTACAAAAAGGCTATGATGAAAGGAAAACTGACTGAAAGTGGAAAAAAAAGAAAGTAAAAAAAGACCTGCTGCACTGTAAGTTTTTTTTTGTTGTTTTGTTTTTTGTTTTGTTTTGTTTTTAAATAACCTACTCATTCTCCCCCTAAATAATTATTAATGGTTTCTTCTCCTAAATCAATAATAAGCAGGATATTTGGTTGCCAAAGTAAAAAGGGAATATCATCCCCATTCCTGACAGATTAAATCACCTCCCAAATTTAAAACCTGCAATAGTTAAATACGGTATGTCTTATGTAATATCTACATATTTTGAGGAATAAACTAGGATAAATTAATTTCTAAAGGGGCTGGGTGTGGTTTTTTTTCATTGTTTGTTTTTTTGGTTGGTTGGTTGGCTTGGCTTTGTTCCTTCCTCTCCTCAAAAAAAGGCAGTTGGAGTTGTTCTTGTGGGTTTTTCCTTGTCTTTTTTTTCCCCCTGTATGTTAATAAAAGTATGAAATTAATGTTTTGTTGGATTGTTCCTACCTCCTGTCCATTTGACTAATAGTAGAATATTTCTTTGTTAAATATACCAATACATTAATTATTAGCTATTACTGTAAATACAAATACAGTGTCCAGAGCAAAACTGCTCCAGAATTTGTGAATTTTTCTATGTATTATTTTGTATTGTTTGCAGACTTAGCAAAATTGAAAGGAAAAAATTAAAATTAAAATGACACAGCAAAAAATAAAAGGTAAAGTAGTTATTTTATTCATACTAACTAGAGGAGCACTGGCTCTTCTTTGATGGCACTGCTATTGTTATATGATATGTGACTGTGTTGGTACATGCAGTCTTAGCCTCAGGAAAAAAAAACATGATAAATTTATTTCAAAGTGTGAAATATCGTGGATTCACTCAGTAGTAAATTAGCAGGATCTTACTGATGTTTGTAATTTGAGTCTTTTTTATGGTATCATTGATGCATCAGAAATATCTGATAAATCAGTCTGATAAATCTGAGGGGCGCTTGTAAGGCGTAAACATAAATTATGCTTCATCCCTGTGGGACCTTGAAAAAGGTAGGTTACATTTAAAAAAAAATCTCATTACAATTTGCTTCAGTTATTATTTACTGTCATTGTAAGGTTGTGATTTTCTTAAGAGTTTAAATTTTTCTGGCTTCAGCTTCCGGCCATTGAATCTTGCTATATCTTGCTCTTATGTAGGATCTCCTACAATTTTGGTTCTTTCAGTTAATATTAATACATGATGTCCAAATTTTGTAAATATAATTCTGAAAACTACAGTAACTGAACTTCCAGTCTTTAGGATGTCATTCTAAATGTCTTCATTATATGAATATCTGTTCCATACCTATTTTTCAATTTTTTCAGTATCCTAAAGTGCAGAAAACAGTTAATTATATAGTTACATTTTCTTAAAGACCACCTCATTATGACATAATTATTGAAATACATTAAATCAGCATAGTGAACAAGGTTATTAGATGTAGGAAAATCTCTCTTTTAAAAAGAGGGAGAATGTTAAAGGCTTGTATTGCCTGAGGCAGGGATCTGTAAGAGCAGACAAAAATATCTTCTGAGTTACCCTATTTAAAGCTGCCCTGAAGAATACTAATTCTACTTTTACTTCCTCCCTGTTGCAAGAAAAATATCAAACATTAAAAAAAAAACCACAAGTGTATACCACAATACCACATATTCTAGAGGATCAACTTCAAATTGATCTTGTGGTCCAGAAATGATGGATTCTTGTAGAGTCAGTTGATGTTAAATTCTTTCCTCTTTTATTCCCTAGGTCCTGCCTAAATACATGCTGCTGTCATCATCTTTGCTTTTATCATCTTTCCCTCTTCTAAGAGATTTTGGTCTTTATTTTACCTATACCTTGCTTTCACTTCTCATTCTGAGACTGTTTCAGTGCTTCCATTCACTGTTTTCCCCACTATAATTTCTCAATGCCAGTTTTTAGCCTCCGCATATTTTTTTCTTCACTCATTGTCTTTTCACAGCCTTCTCTCTCTTATTTTCCCTTCAGACAAGAAACAGGAGCCTTTTATAGAATCATAGAATGGTTAGAGTTGGAAGGGACCTTAAAGATAGTCAAGTTCCAAGACCCCAGCCATGGTGGGTCAAAGCCCCATCCATCCTGGTCTTGAACACCTCCAGGGACTGGGGCATCCACAACTTCTTTGGGCAACCAGTGGCTCACCACCCTCACAGGAAAGAAATTCTTTCTAATATCCAATCCAAATCTCCTCTCCTTCAATTTAAAACCATTTATTTCTTGTCCTATCACTACACTCCCTGATGAAGTGTCCCTCCTCATCTCTCCTGCAGGCCCCCTTTAGGTATTGGATGGCTGCTATAAGGTCTCCCCAGAGCCTTTTCTTCTCCAGGCTCAACAACCCCAGCTCTCTCAGCTTGTTTTCATAGGAGAGTTGCTCCAAGCCCTGTGATCATCTTTATGGCCCTCTGCTGGACCCGTTCCAACAGTTCCATGTCCTTCCTGTGTTGAGGACTCTATAACTGGACAGAGCACTCCAAATGGGGTTTCATAAGAGCAGAGTAGAGGGGCAGAATCACTTCCCTTACCTGCTGGCCACGCTTCTTTCAATGCAGCCCAGGAAGTAGTTGGCTTTCTGAACTGCCAGCACACATTACTGGCTCACGTTGAGCTCTTCATCCATGAGCATTCCCAAGTCCTTCTTCTCAGGGCTGCTCTCCAGCCATTCTCAGCCCAACCTGTATTTGTGCCTGGGATTGCTATGTCCCAGGTGCAGGACCCTGCACTTGGCTTGGCTGAACTTCATGAGATTCTCATAGCCTACCTCTCAAGCCTGTCCAGGTTATTCTGGATGGCATCCCTACCCTGCAGCGTGTTTTACTCTCCATTTGTTTGTGAAATGTCAAGAAAATAGTGATAATCATTACACTGTCCTACTCAGTGGAACAGTTATTTCAAAGCAGACATCATGGACCATCCTCAGAACTGAAATTAAAACTTATTCTAATAATTTAAATATTGAGTTTTGTGGAAGTTATCACTGAGTACTTGAAAATCATTACAGATCATCTCATTCACAGCCTCAGCAAGACATTTCGTACTGGTAGCAATCTGACAGGCATGGGAAAAAATTGTTTGAGAATTCAAATGGCCATGGTGCAAGAAATAATCAGTGATCTGAAATGCTAGTTGTCAAGACTTTCCTATCTACTGTCCTAATAGTGTCCTACTGTCCTAGCAGAATGAAATTACATTTGCTCTTGACATTGTGAAAGTCACTGCAATCTCCTGTACTCTAATGTCAAAAGAATAAACCAGAATATTTTGTAATACTGGAAAATCAGTTATGATGTTATAGTAAGCTTAAATAAATATAAATTCCACTATATCTTTTCAATATTTATGAAAACAAAAAAAGCATTTAGTGTGTGTTTTAGGGATGGTTTTTATATTTACCCACAAATAATGCAAATGTTTTCAGGGAGTACTCCATCATAAAATGAAATTCCCAAGGGAAGAAAAAAAAACCAAAAAACAAAACAAAAACCCAAACAAACAAACAAACAAAACAGAAAAAAGAAGCTCAATGTTTCGTCACTCTACCAAGAGGTTCTTTTGATACCCACTTATTTTGTAAAAAAGAGGGATAAAGAACGCAAAACCCAAGGCTGCAAACATTCTCTTTTAGTCGCGTCAAAGAAAGTCTAACATTCATTCCCAATTTTACTTAAATAGATTAATATTTTACTTTCTTTATTACAGACACTCAAGTACTTTCTTATTGTCTCCATCCATTCATGAAAGAAATTCTCACTTCTTCTTCAGCAATGATTGGCAAAAGACAACCAGCATTATCAGGAAAGATAAACACAAGGAAAGATAAACACACACACACACACACACACACAGCGATTGTNCACACACACAGGGATTGTCCACAATCCAATTTCATATGCAAAGATTATAGAGCTCATCACTGATTACCCAAAGCTTCTCTTCCCTCTTCCCCAAATCAGGATAATGTAAACGAAGAAGATCCATTATCTTTACTGTTTTATTTTTCTTCTGTTTTTGTAATGAAGTGCTCCACACTTCACATTGCAGTCTAGGAGTAAGATCCTTGAATATGAGCTAATCTTCCTAAAATTCTTGAGGAAATGCTCTTCCTAAATTTTGAGTGTGCACCTCTGTGCCCTTCCAAAGCTATATGCCCCAATGAGAACCAGGATCCCCATGCCTGTGCATTTTTCCCTAAAATCAGGTCTAAATGCCTTTAAAAGGCCAGAATTACTAAAAAAATCATGGATTTTTTTAGGGCACCCTTGCAGGATTTTGATTTCAATTACTTCTCAGACACTGGTGCTAGGATGCTAGTTGGGTTAGTGATTCATGGTACTGTGAATTATTAAATTCATTAGTAAATTACTTTACTTGAAATTCTATATATATTCAGTCAGTTATAAGGAAAAAAAAAACAACATAAAAAAAACAAACCCACAAACAAATCAAACAAACAAGAAAGAACAATTGAAGCCCTTATTCAGTATCTTGTATTAATGAAACTAACATATGTTTTATTTGATATTTGTGTTTGTTAATAATTCTGAATTCCAGTAACTGGTCTATTAATAATAAGGTCTTGAATTTATAATATCTTTCCATACCAAGATTTTATGACTACTTATATTTTGGCATCTATATTCACTGTGTCATTCTGAAAAGGTCAAAGAAATAATCAATTTTCATATTATAGTTCTAGGAATTTCTTCAGTAAGTGAAAATTTATCAAATGTTTTCTTGTACTTCACAACATATGAAGATAAAGCATAATTAAATATATTAAAAAAATCTCTATATCATAATAATATTCTATAAAGCTGTATACTAACAATGAAAAAGAAATACATATAGGTTGTT
>VXBJ01002456.1:207819-235807 GCA_013400055.1 Nycticryphes semicollaris
AAGACAATCTATCTGCTAGTACACTGTAACCTGAGAGACACAGGGGGAGGACTGTTGATAGCATCAAAAATTTTGAGCATTTAAGAATTGCAGGAGAGCAGTTCATGAAGGAGCTGAAGTTAAATTGGGAAATGTATTTGACTCTGGAAAAACATGGCACAGCTGTCATTCTTCATGGGAAATTAGTTTAGTCTGTCTAGACAAGAACATTCTAGCTTTTCTCTTGCAGGCCTAAACGACTATTGTTGGAACTGTTGAGCTCAATAAGAGTACATCCCTCTGCCTTCAAAAAAGCAGAAGAGAAATCTGTAGTGAGAAGGAAGAAGAAGCAGCAAAAGGTGGCCGAGTAGAAAGCCGAAACGGACTTGAATACAGGCCATTTAGTGATCTGTCTGATCCCGGCCTAAGAGCTTTATCCATAATACATCCTAACATCTTCATAAATGCTATCATTAATAGAGAACCCTGAAAAATCCTTTGTGTATCCTATCTTCTGTTTCTCTCAAATTATTTGGGAACTTGGGAGCATTTATTGAAAAGGGTTGCAGAAAACTTTAAAATTCATCCCCAGGAATGGGCTTCTTAAAGCAGGATTTGCCCAGATGAGAAGAGGACTCACTATCATGTTCAAAAAACTCTGGTGTAACCTCAGGATAGGAGCCGTGATTGTCCTTAAACCTTAAACATCACACATCATCAAGCAAATAGCAGTTACATGAGTTGGTGATGAAAGCCCAGCATGCCTCACTCTCCTCAGTTAAGTTTACCAAGGAAAATAAAGTCTAAGAAGTTGTAAAAAAAAATGTCAAAATTGGAAATTTTGTAATGAAGAAATAAAGTTGAATTCAAATTAAGATATTTATCAAAGTTTCCAGAAAACCACATATAATTTCAGAAATATGGCACATTGGCAATCCTGGCAAATGAAATTCAAAAAGATGTAAAAGGAAAAAAAAACCTGCCATATAACATAAGAAATTTTAGATTAGAAAGGATGAGAGAAATAATTCAGCAGCTTTCAAAATTTTGGAAACGTGAGATGTGAGCTGAAATGGTTAATTAGTCAATGGTTAAATGGTCAATGTCTTTTACCTTAAGTCTTTCTATTCCAGATTTTATGAGGGCTATGATACCTTTTACTATTTTATTTCATCTTTTTTAATTAATTTCATTTATGTATTTCACGTCTTATTAGCTGCAATAATAGATTATTGTAATTCTCTCTGTTAGTCTGCTGATTACAGTTATCTCCAGATTACAGCATGTTCAAAACTCCTCACCTCATCTTTTACCTTTCAGTGTAAAAGACAGCCCATTAATACTATCTTCAAAGATTTATAGTGGCTTTCTGTTTCAACCAGAATTATCTGCAAGATATTAGTGCTATTTGTTGAGTCATTAAATGAACTTGAATAATTTTCTCTGAGATTCTGCCAAGTATATACCATGCTAGGATCTCTACCCTCTGATCAATGTCCTGTGAACTATGTCTTTCAAATGGAAAACCCATGACTAGAATTCATTTTTATCTCTCCTTTACCTTTTTTTTCCTGTTACAGTACATTTTTTTTTAATTTTTACATTTTTTCTGTCTTCTATATATATTTCAAATGCATGAGATAAACTTTAGCTTCATATTTTGCCTTCTATTTACATTTTCATTTTTTAAAATTAATAAGTAAAATAATTAGACTAAAAATATGAAGCTGCTAGTCCTACTGCTTATAGGATTTCCATCAAAATACTATGTCAGATCAAAAAACTCCCATTGTTTTCAGAAATTCCCTAATTCATATTTTTATTTACCAGATTTCAAAAGTCTGTATTTATGTGCCTGAAGGGGACACCAAACTCTCCCTCTTTCATATTATCCACCAAACAGCTTTCAATGTATTTTTACTTTTTTTTTTTTTTTTTTAATTTGAAAATACTTGATACTTTTCTAATACTGATATTAGAATAGCTCTTATTTGAAGTGAATAGAGATTGATGCTTAAAAATTTAGGGCACAATATAATATATTAATGTAATCAAATATACTGATACTATTTTATTTTGCATAATACTATAAACTTCCAAGAAGAATTAGGTTGAATGAACTTTTTTAAAAATTTAGCTAGGAAATATTTTACAAAAGCTTAGGCTCAAAACAGCTGTGAAGAGTCTAAATAGTCAGTTTTCCAAATGTGTAAATGGGAAATGCAAAAAAATTATTTGCCGAACATAATTTATAAAGTTTATTTCTCCAAGTAGAAAAAAAAAAAATCAGAGTTTCAGAGTTCCTTAACTCTTTATTGAGTTAAGTCTGTGAAAATTAATTAGGAGGGAGGATAGCGATTAAAAAAAAAAATAATTGTCTAATATACATGTCTAGGAACATATAAAAATACTTTTGGGATATTAGTTCATTGGCTGTAATTAGCTAAATCACAATTTCTTTACACTCCTATCACTTGTAACATTATCGGGGTCATTCAGACTTTAAATACACTCTATCAACTTCCTTTATTGCTACAGTAATTTTCATAATTTCTTATGTCAAAACAGTCTACTCTCAAAAATTTTTGTCAGGTAATAGTATAATATATTAATGAATCACAAGCTTTTTATTACCAGCTATACTTTGATGTCAAAACCCAATCTCTTTCACTTCTGCTTTGCCTGTCTATGTAATTTATAATCAGGTAGACCTGTCAAAAATCTTATTCGTTCAAACTTTCACTGCTATGAGCACTACAAAACTTTTTTTTTATGGTCAAGTGTGAAATATGTGGACTGTCAATTAAACAATTAACTGTGCAATACATGCTTTTTCATTATTTTTCAGCTGGTTTTCATATTAATTTAATTAATCAAAGACTAATATACTGGATTTTGAACATTTTATTTTACATTTTTCATTGGGTTTTTTTTTTTTTTCAGATTATCTCATCAATCTTTCCTGTTCTAACACTATATAAACCAAACCTGACTGTGGAACAGTTTAACCTTTCTCTAAATATTTTACTATACTGTACTTTACCATAACTGCTTCTTTAGTCTTTCTTCATATGCCTGTTTTACATAGGTTCTATGTTTTTCCTCTGAATAGGAAATACTGTTGAATAAATTATGATTTCAAGCTTGATGGTACACCCACCATTGACTTTCCACCTATTGACTTTGCCAATATTTCCACAGGTTGGGAATGATTAAATCTATGTTTTCATTTTACACTTGATTTATCTGGCATTAAATCTTAATGACTAAATGTATATCTATTGTTTGGAGCAGAAAGTTTCCACAGATAACCAGTCATAGGAGGAGCTGTCTGCTTAGGTTATTAGTATGCCCTGGAAGACAGAAAATACTCACAGGTTCCATGAACATGGCTAAACCAAACCCAGGTATGGAGGAAATTCCTACATAGTTGTGTTCCCAAGATATTTTTGCAACTACTGTAGTTCCTTCAAGCTCTCTACCATGTTTAACGAGGGCTCACAGAAAAGTTTGGATAAAGGGTCTCCAACAATATTAATCTGTGGAAAGCTCGAGCCATTTAGAGGAGGTAACCACTGAAAAATCACACTATACAAATTACAGAGCTTCAAACTTTAAGGGGAGGAGGGAAGGAATGACAATGGAGAATTTTTATTATTGTAACCAGTTCTCATTTCAAGGAACATTTGATTAATTTAAATCCAGTCTCCTTCAAAACATTCCACATGATTGCAAGATAATCAAACTAATGAGCATCAGAAGTTTAATAATGTTATAGTAGAAGGTAGAATGAACTGTACAGCTGAGGACACATAAATCAGTTGTCTATGACCAGATAGGTAATATGTTGAGTCATCAAACTTCACAGAGAGTTTAAAAATTGATTGCAAAGGTTGCAGATGGATTTGGGTTTAGCTCTTACCATATTCACCACTTTTCATTCGGATTTATAATCTGTACAGGGTGCTGTCAGAGATTTATTTCTTAATAATGTGTTTATATTACTTTATTACATTACTAGCTTGTTGATTTTGTTATATTTTAATATACATCAGTACTAGCAATTTGTTATTGTATTGTGGACTACTATTAAGTAATAATTTTACAATCAGTATAACATTATACAGAATTAATAATTTGCTTTAATTTGAATATTAAATAGAAGCAGTTAATTCCTTCACAGTGTATATTCTCTGTGTCAGAAAGCATCTAGGAATTTTGAAACTTATTATCACACACACGAGAATGAAACCAGACTCTCAAAATTTAACAAAGAATGTCAGCAGAGTCAAGTTCATTTTAAACAAATATCCTGTCTAATGGTCTGCTAAGACACAGTTTAATAATCTCATTTAATTTATGTAATATTTTTTTATCTTAATCTAAACTATGAGACGTTCCCTTACAGGGAAATAGAAGCCTAGAATGCAAAGATAGATTTAGACATGCAAATTTGAAGCAGTGAAACAAGGTTGAATTAATTCCACGCATCAACTTGAACTTTTAATTAATTAAATATAGGAGAGAAGAATATACACATTATGTCCAAATTGATAGAGCAAAGAGCTCTGAGATATACCTGCAACACTGGAAAAGCTGATTTGAATCCTTACTCCAAATAGGAGGTTATAGAGACCTGATAATATACTTCTATCAACTGAAATGAAGTACCATTGACTGTTCCAGAATCTCCTTTTTCCTTCCATCTCTTTAAATAAAAAAAATAAATACAATCTGTATGTAAACAACAGATATTTAAAAAAAAAATAAGTCTCCCCCAAACTAAACTAGATAGTCAGGTTTTAATGGCCAGTCCCGATCAACAACTGTGATAAAACCACTTGTCACGACAGAACTGGCAAGCTGTTCTTTACATTATTTCAGTATTCTTTTTAATGCAACTCCCAACAACTGTACTAAATCACAGTGTGAGCTTCTGATATTAGGTGATTAAAATAACCTGAAAGAAGACATCTCAGTTTTCTTATTCTTTTTTTTAAGACAGTGGGTTATTTCTCTCCAATTATACGATTTGCTCGAAAAATATATTACCACTCTCCATAAATCTGACTTTTCAAAATACAGCTTCATATAGTTAACAATCAAAAAGTCCATAGAAGGAAAAGAAACAGATCAAAATCAGAAAATGAAAATTCACTTTCTTTCATGTTTTATCTATTCCGTTAAACATGTACTGATGTTTTAGGAAAAGACATCCTGAGTTTTTTCTCTTTTCTGTTGTCTCCTAATAATTTCCTAGACTTTGTTTTTCACTTACTATTCTCCACATTCATCTGCAGGTATAACATCTTTTAATAGTCTATTATCCTCTTTGATTTGAGGAGCAGATGTTCTAGGTTATAATGATTATTGATTTGTTTGAAATAAATCAGAGACACTCCCAGGCTCTCAGGAGGACTTTCACAGACTGGATAAATGGTCAGAGAGAAAACTCATTATTTTCAACAAGGAGAAATGCAAAGTACTGTGTGTGGGGAGGAATAAGCTCACGCACTGGTACAAGCTGGGAGCTGATTGGCTGGAAAGTAACTCTCCCAAGAAGGACTTTGGGGTCTTGATAGACACCAAGATGAACATGTGCCAGTAATGTGTCCTTGCAGCAAAAAAGGCCAACAGCCTCCTGGGCTGCAATAGTAAGATTGTTGCCAGCATGTCAAGGGAGTTGAGCCTTCCTCTCTAATCAGCACTGGCAAAAAATAACAACTGGCATACAGTGTTCAGGGTTTTTTGGGCTGCCCAGAACAGCAAAGATATGAAGTTATTGGGGCAAGTCTAGCAGTGGGGCTTAAGGGTGATTAAGGGACTGGAGTATCTTTCATATGAGGAGAGACAGAGAAAGCTGGGACCATTCAGACTGGAGAAGACAAGGCTTGGGGAACCTCATCAACGTATATAAATGTCACATGGAAGACAATTAAGGGAAACGGACACTTCTTGGTAGTGCACAGTGGAAGGACAGGATGCAATTGACATAAACCACATTAAATTCCATCTGAACACAGGAAAACACTTTTTTAATCTGAGGATTGTCAAACACTGAAGTAGATTTCCCAAAGATTCTATGATGTCTTCATCTCTGGAGATACTGAAAAGCTGAAAGG
The DNA here is from genome assembly GCA_013400055.1 of Nycticryphes semicollaris. Taxonomy (NCBI): domain Eukaryota; kingdom Metazoa; phylum Chordata; class Aves; order Charadriiformes; family Rostratulidae; genus Nycticryphes; species Nycticryphes semicollaris. Next base: position 213,921 of record VXBJ01002456.1, read on the forward strand.
TCATGGTCCTGGGAAACGTAGTCTAGATCACCCTACCTAGGCAAGGGGGTAGGACCACAGGACCTCAAAAGGTCCATTCCAATCTCAATCATTCTGTGATCCTGTGAATAATGACCCTTAATGTTCCTATTTTAGCAGTATGACATAACATTTGAAATATTCAAGTATCATTCAGATAGTTGAAATGAATATGAAAAGCATGAAAAAAATATCAATTGTATCAAAAGGAGTTATTTAAGTTTTACCTCATAGAACTGTATAGAATTCTCTCTTGTTTTTTTAATATTAACATGAATATTGTTGAGTCTAAATGCTCTATTCTGGTGTCATTAACCTCTTTGCACTGGCTCTGGCACAGTTCTGTTTTCTGAAGAATGTACCTCAATGGATAGGATCACTCAATCAGGATCACCACCATCAGCTGCCTCCCAGACTCTCAGGAGCAAGCTGATACAAAGTAACCCAATTCTAAAATATTTGCTGGAGTTTCTGAGCTGGTTACCTGCCCTTATTAATATTTAGACAAGTGTCTTAATTCTTCTAGTCATCTTGTGATTTCAACAACTTAATAAAAGAACAACAAGGATCTCAGAAGAAGAGGTCTATATAGAATCATAGAATCATAGAATGGTTAGAGTTGAAAGGGACCTTAAAGATCATCAAGTTCCAACATCCCCACCATGGGCAGGGACACCTCCCACTAGAGCAGGTTGCCCCAGCCATCCTGCCCTTGAACACAACCAGAGAGGGGGCATCCACAACTTCTCTGGGCAACCTGTTCCTGTCTCTCACCACCGTCATAGTAAAGAATTTCTTTCTAATATGTAATCTAATTCTCCCCTCTTTCAATTTAAAACCATTTACCTCTTGTCCTGTTACTACACTCCCTGACAAAGAGTACTTCTCCAGCTCTCCTGTAGGCTCCCTTCAGATACTGGAAGGTTGATTTAAGGTCTCCCCGGAGCCTTCTCTTCTCCAGTCTCAACAACCCCAGCTCTCTCAGCTTGTTTTCATAGGAGAGGTGCTCCACCCTCTGATCATCTTTGTGGACTTCCTCTGGACTTGTTCCAATGGGTCCATGTCCTTCCTGTGTTGAGGACTCCGGAACTGGACACAGTACTCATGACAGCAGAGTAGAGGGATGGAATCACCTCCTGCGACTTGCTGGCCACCCTTTTCTTGATGCGGGAGAATGTAGGCAGAAGCAGCAAAACATTTTAATTCGATGTCCACATATTCAAATTTCGTTCTCAATGCAGACATGTGAGAGTTGTAGCCACCATTTAACTTTCTGCTGAGATTTAACCAGGAACAGCACACAGAAACCTCTTGCTCCTAAAATGGAAATATTCTTGTCAAATACATCATTTTACTTCCCTGAATCCAGAAGAAAAAAAAAAAAAGTAAAAAATAAAGTAAAAAAAAAGCTTGGCATGTTACGTAAGATGCTGCTTTTATTCATCTGTAGATAAAGTATGATTGACAGCCAGAAACAAGGAATTCAGTGAATATTCTAATATGAAAAGAGAAAATTAACTGGGACACCCAACTGACAAGTTCCACCGAGGCTGGAAATTCATGCAAATTAATTTACAGTCATGCACAAAAGAGACAGATTACCTCTTGTTGAATAACAGAAACTGAACCCTGACTGCTGGTATCATGGTATTGCAGCAGTCAGATGCATGGATGTCTCTTTCTCTCTCACACACAAGCACATTTACAGGGCTTAGCAAAGTGAAGTAATCATTACACAGCTTAAGTTAAATCAGATGATTAGCCATAAAATCCTGAGAATGGTCTTCTCAATACCCAGTTATGGTTAGAATCATAAAATAGAATCATAGAATGATTACAGATGGAAGGGACATGAAAGATCATCTAGTTTCAAGGGGAAAGGTCTGGGACACCTTCCACTAGACTAGGTTGGTCAAAGCCCCATCCAGCCTGGCTTTGAACACTTGCAGGCAGATGACATCCACAGCTTCTCTGAGCAACTTGTTACAGACTCTCACCACTCCCACAGTAAAGAATTTCCTCTGAATAACTAATCTAAATCTCCCCTCTTTCAGGTTAAAGCCATTACCCCATGTCCTATCACTGCACTCTCTGATAAAACATCCCTCCCCGTGTTTCCTGTAGGCCCCTTTTAGATACTGGAAGGCCACTATAAGGCTCCCCAGAGCCTTCTCTTCTCCAGGCTGAACAACCCCAACTCTCTCAGCCGGTCTTCATAGGTGCTCCAGCACTCTGATCATCTTTGTGGCCCATGCATGTGGTTTTAGTTGTTGCCAGGTGATACTTATAGTATTCAAAGACTTTTCTGTTTCCCATGTAAGCTCAAAAAGAACTTAGACAGAACAATGTAATCGAAACTTAAAGTTATCTTTTTTAATCTGATCATAATTGTAATAAATGCCAGTGTTAGCCATGGTACTCTAGAAAGTCTAAAACAAGAATAAGTTTTGCCCTAGAGGGAAATGGATAAAATATTCCCAAAAGGAACTGCAAAATACAGTGATTGTAAAAATTTACACTAGGTAGAGAGACTACAAGTAAAATAGCATTTTTAAGTGAGTCATTTTGTAGTTCCAAAATCCTGATAACACTTCCTGAGTCCTACAAATACTTCTAGTCATTTGGGATTTGCTAGACTAATGATATAAAAGCATCTCTTCTCCACCTTTTCAGTAATGAACATATTTTCTGCTCCATTACCCTGCATTAACTAGACACTATTTGCAGCATTATACGATATTTCTGTCATTCAGACAGGCTGATATGAGCATAAAACAGTGTATTTTGCTGGAAATAGGAGACATAATAAGGGGGAAAATTAATCCCTTCACCTTTAACTCAACAGGAATCTTTCCCTGAAGTGAGGATGAAATTTTGAGGCTTTTTCCCTGGCCATATCTCCCTATGAATTGTGCAAAATTGTCAGCCTTTGGTGTTGAAACAAGATTTGAGAACTCTATTTATCTGTTCAAGTGTTCTCCTTTCAATATCCTTGAAAAGAGGGGTAAGAAAGAAATTAGAAAAAGGGCACTATACATACTTTTTTTCAGAGATTATTAAGTTCTTTCAAGTTAATTCACTTCATTAAATAGTGGCTGCTTGGAAATAATACCAAGGTTTTAGAAGTGCTAATATTCAAATTGTGGACATCACGTGTTTAAAATTGTATAGCATTCTCAAACTGCTTCCAGTTCCACATTTTCATCATACTTGCATTCAAAAGGAATAATTTGTGCCAATAATTTGTGCCACATAATAAACAAGCAAAAAAAAACATAAATAATTTTCAATGTACTGAGAAGTTCCCTAGCCACTCAGCACTGTTAACTGGTCTCTAATTACAGTGTAGTATAAAACCTCTCTTGAAGAACAGCCACAGGATTGTTAGTATCAAAATGAAGGAAAAACATTAGAGGCTGGAATATACAATAATGTTATTTCCAAAGTACCCCAATAACGAGTGAATTCAGTCTGATTTAAGATGACTGGTACAGAATTTTGAGATAATTTCACTTGACATTCTCATAAGCATTAAGAAATAAATTAGGAAATTACTGTGGAAATACAAACTAAACAGAAGGAACAGAAATACTCAAAGAATAGTTATCAAATTATATATTGTCAGTTTGGGAAGACACAAGAAGTCCAGCAAGAGTCTAGCAATGATTTGTCTTGCACTGAGTACTGTTCAATTGCTTTATTAATTTTCTGCATAATAAAGTAGTAGAGAATATGCTTTGATATGCTAGCAAGCTGAATAGTGACTGAATAGGCAGTAAGAATAGGATCTGGCCATTTTTATCACTTGTGTGCATGTGAGCACTCTGTGTGTGTGTGTGTACCTCATAAAGGCTCAGCTCTCCTACTTGTGTATCCCACGCTGCTGGTGGCTGGCCATATTTGTAAAGAAAGCATGTAGTGATGGCAAATCTGTAATCTGTCTCACTGCAAGCTGAACCTGGGGAAGAGGAATAGAAGCCAGCTCAAATCCAACTGAACTGAAAGGAGGAATCAGTCCTGCCTCTCCTATTTCAGTTACAGCAGTTCTCTCCTTAGTACTACACTAGCACAACCAAAAGCCTCATCCTGGAATAGTCGAAGACCCTTTAGAGCTCAGAAATCAGTCATTTGGTAAATGCTCATTAAGACATTCAATACTTTCCAGGCAGATTGATAGAATAGTTTTTGGTTTGTTTGTGTGGGATTTTCTTTTAGCTGATCTGCCTTGTCAGTGTTCTTCAACAGACAGTTTAATCTGTAATAAAATTTAAGAGCTATACCTGTGTAAATATAATATTGTGCTGGCAGCAGAGAAGACAGAAATAACCAAAAGTTGTGGTGGTGACAGCAGGCATGGGTATGAGATATCATTGGAAAGGTGGTGACAAAAAAAAACATATTCTGAGTTTGACTTTGTGTATGAAGTATAGAGTGTGCCTCTGTGCCTGTAGACCACCCATGAATGAGGTAGGTGAAGTGAGAGCATGGCAAATGCAATGTGTTCGAGAAGCATTGCAGGATGTGATCCATGATAGGGTGAATGTCAACTAACATTCATTTGGAAAAAAGGCACTGTTTTTCATATGCTGCATTATTACAATAGATACTTATGTCAAGCTGAGCCACTTGACTTTAGAGTCAAAGAGCATGCCCTGGCCTATTATACATATTAACACAGATGTTACCCTCAGAGGAAACACCAGAATTAGGAAAGTTTATGTTAAACATAAATTAGCTAGTAATGTTCTTTTTTATTTTGTTTTTGTTTGTTTGTTTGGTTGGTTTGTTTTGTTTTTTTTTAATTGTAAATTACAAGATACAAATTAATATTCTATAAATTGATCAGTTGTTGAGGGGAGTTGCTCTGGACCTGGCCCAATCCATAGCAGACAGTCAGATCTCAGTGCACAGGGGGTTTTATTCAGGTAAGGAGACACTAGGACACACCAGCTCTCATGGAAGAGGCTGATGAGGCCTGGGCATTGCCAGAGCAACCATGTCCCCCCCACATGCCTATAAAAAGCAGCCTGGGCAGTATGAGTGACCAGGAGTGCTCTGACCAGAGCAAGCAAACAGGGCATGGCCTGGCAGCCAGAGTTGTACAGCAGTTTATGTGACAGTTGATGCAGGGAGGAACCCCTCTTATAAAGGGCATTCCTCTGGTCTCAAGAGAGGCTTGAGGTACACATAACCCAGTAACCAGGCACCATTTTGTGACCAGGTCAAGGGCACACATCCTACCTGATCCTCAAGGCAGAATGGTGGGCACTCATTTGAGACCAAGGGCAGCAGCTCTGGCTGAGGGGTCTGAACCATCTTCCCCAGCAGTGACCAGCACCTTCACCCAGATGTAGCTGCTGAAGGGAGAGGCTGCAGCATAGACCTCAGACTGTACAAAGTGCCTGGACCTTCCTCTTGGAGCAAGGATAAGAGGCAGTCCTGCCTGCAAAAATTGTGCCTAAGTGGAGGATGTCCTGTAGCAAGTGACAGAACTACAGGAGGCAGTGAGGAGGCTGCATAACATCAGGGAGGCTGAGGAGATATGAATAACTGGTTCCAAGTGCAGTCTGAAGTCAACCCCCAGCCCATGACCAAACAACCAGAAACTCCCTCACTGGCACACTCTAGAAGGGAGCAGGACCAATAATACAGAAGAATGGAAGCTTGCAACGACAAGGACTGGCAGGAGGAAGAGACTTCCCCCAAAAGCCTGAGATTCTCTTTCAGAACTCTTGCACTGCTCTGCAGAATGAATGGGAAAGACCCATTCATCATCAGGTGAATCACTGGAGCTCTGTTAGGCAGCCAGATCTGCTCTCCATATAACAACCAGTGCAACTAAGAAAAGTTGGTGTGTGATAGTAGCAGAAGAATCTTTTCTGAAAGGTACAGAGATACCTATTTTCCAACCTGATGCATTCTCTAGAGAGGTGTGCTGCTCAATGGGGGCTTGAATCAGCGATGTCACCAAGAGACTACTAAACCTAGTAGAAGGACAGGCAGGGGAGACAAGGAGGAGGTATTGCCCTCTATGTCAATGACTAGCTGGAGTGCATGGAGCTTCACCTAGGGATGGATGAGGAAGTGACTGAGAACTTATGGGTCAGGATTAAAGGGAGCCAGCGACAGCTGACTTTGCAGTGGTGGTCTGCTATAGGCCTCCTGACCAACAAGACCGAGCAGATGAGGACCTCTATAGACAGATGGGAGCAGCCTCATATTCAAAAGTGGTGTTCCTTATGGGGGACTTCAACCACCCTCATATCTGTTAGAGGGGCAACACAACAGGTCACAAGCAATCTAGCAAGTTACTGGAATGCATTGTTAACACCTTCCTTCTCCAAGTGATGGAGGAGTCAATGAGAGCTGCTATGCTGGACCTTGGTCTCACCAAAAAACAGAGGGGCTGGTGGAGAATGTGAAGCTCAAGGGCATCCTTGGTTACAGTGACCATGCCATGGTGGAGTTCAAGACTCTTGGGGCAGTGAAGAGGGTGCACAACAAGCTTACTACCTTGGACTTCAGAAGAGCAGACTTTGGCCCCTGCAGGGAGCTGCTTGGTAGAGTACTGTGACATAAAGCCCTGGAGGGAAGAGGGCTCCAAAAAAACCGGTTAATATTCAAGGCTTACCTCCTCCAAGATTGGGAGAAATGTATCTTAACAAAGAGGAAGCCAGACAAAAATGCCAGGAGGCCTGCATGGGTGAACAAGGAACTCCTGAGAAACTCAAATAGAAAAAAGAAGCCTACAGAGGATGGAAGCAAGGAGAGGAGGAATACAGGGAAATTGTCTGAGCAACCAGGAATCAGGTTTGGAAAGTTAACTCCCAAGTAGCTACAAGTTTTTTGTTTTGTTTTCAAGGCTTTTTTTTTTTTTTTTACTCAAGGCTGTGTACTTACCAATTAATATCTTCAGTACAAAATCTCTAAAGAATTGTAAGAAAACATGTACTTCTTTACCATACCTAAAACAGAACATTTTGCTTTTTCAGCTGATCGCTGCTTATTTTTTTATTTTTATTTTTTTATATTACAATGTTTGGAAAATAATATTTGCACAGTGTTAAGTATCTCCAGAAAAGTGTGAACAGCAGACAAAGACAAGATCTTTGATAGCATCAGAATGTAATTATTAGGATCTCTAGGCAAGATTTCTTAACAGAAGCATCTTTACATCAGTTCTTGGAAGCGGGTGTTCTTTCTTTTTTCTGTCTTTCAAATTCTTCCTTTTTGGGTGATATATATCTCACCTTATTAACATTTTTACTTTTTGAAATCAAGTGTGCAAGTTCCAAGCTTTGGTTTTGCACCTTTGCATTCTTTCTCTGAGTGCTATTGAGCACTAGTCCATTGATTTATGACTATGTGCTAGGATCACATACCAGCTAAAGCAGAGAACACAGACTTTGACAAAGCTTTCAGACAAATTATTTTGTTACACTTATGGCACACTTTTGTCTTTAAGGAAATTAATATAATTCGGACTCTTATGTACAACTTTGCGAGTTTTAGGCATCTTTTACTTATTCTTTAAGTGAGAGTTTCCATTTAAACTGTGCTTCCATTTCTCTTTTTATATAAACACCTGCAAATTAGCGCAGTTCTGCTCCAAAGGTTACTTGACAGGTTCCATCTCACAGGAACCTCACAAAGAATAATCAGGTTCCTTCAGCCAGACTACATCTTATAGTGCAAATACATAAAGAAGTAATTTTTTGCTTGGAAAAGAACCAGTACGGATGATTTCTCTGTTACTACCTCAAGAGGTGTCAGACATGATAATATGCTATTCTCTAATCTGCTGTTCTGGAATACTCAGTGTGGCACAAAATCTTTAGCTCTACCTACAGTATAAATGAAAGGCCACATATTTTGGCAGACATACAAATCTGTCATGATAGTTTCCTTTTTATTTTTAGATAGTAAAAGGTATTAGAATAAATATTTTCTCAGGCTAGCAGGTGAGTACATAGACTAAATCACTGTTCACATTCAACTTATTTTCTTCACTCTTTCGACTTTTTTTAGGATTTCCGGATTTCCCATCTCTTTTTTGTGCTGTCATTTGAGTTTGATTGGTCAGTCTTTCTGTACACATGTGACATTTAAATCTAGTTCTAGGAATCAGATGTTTGGTAGAAATGAAATAAAAATATGTTTGGAAAGGACTCTTTTCATGTAATCCCCCTTTCACAAAGTGCAAGAACATAATGTATTGCAATGAAGCAAGGCAACTGCCTATATTCTATATTGGCTTGGGGCAGTGAAGGGTCTGAATCAATGAAATAGTGAGTTTCACAGGAGGGGATATCACAAAGGGAATTCAATCCAGCATCCTAGTTTTATGTAGTATTCCCAGCATGATTTCTTCATACTTCAAATGGAGAACATACAGTGTTCCAACAGGGAACAAATGAAGCAAAAATAAGAATGGTAAGGAAAATTAGAGATATGCATACCTTTGGACAAAATACAGGAACAGAAAGGCGCTTGGACACTTCTGTGAACACAGGACGAGAAGGCATTTTGAGAACTACTTGTGAACGCAAAGAAGAAGATGATGTAAGACTTGAGCAAGGTATATAAGATTAAAAAGTAGATGCCATAGGAAAACTTCCAAACAAGATTGAGCGAAAAAATGTTGTTTTGCTGCTATTTATTATAGATAGCCCAGTAGTTTTTTTCTGTTTTCCAATATGTTCTTTTTTGAAGGTGTTAAAGGAAGACAAAGCAAGCTATGCTGCACAGAATGTGTACAGCTGTGTGTACAGGAAGTTGTGTAGACAGGGGTAAAGTTTAAAGCTCCAGGTTCACTTGTCCTACTAATAGTCTCTGTGTAGATCTCTGAGCAATACTTCAAACAGAGGGACAGCTGGGAGAGTTTAGGAGAGAATGATCCAAAGAGACAGAGTTTGTTGTGGGCAATTTCATGTAACTGACATAACTTTTTTAAATCTCAGTTTCTATTGATATAAAATGGGATAACAGTATTTATTTTTGCATAAACATATTTTAAGGTACAGTCTTTTGATATCAATATTATTCAGTCTTTAAAATATTATTAATTAAATATTTTCATTTAAAAATTGTGCTTTACCTAGAGCTAGTTAAGCATTCAGAATTTCAATCAATGACTGTACCTATCTACTGTATTTTTAGGTCAAAGAAGTAAAAAAAAAATTAATTGTCCTCTAGAATAGGGTTTAAATTACCTTTCATTAATGACAATGACAATAAAACTAAACGATTCTAATTTTATCTGACAACAAATTCTTCACATTTTAATTTGTCTACAAAACTGTGTATTGGCTTATACAAGCTTCATCAGCTAAAAAAAAAAAAAAAAAAATCTCCTGACTGATTACTAACTGTTGTACTGACTTGTAGAACTGTATTTTATTTTTGTTGGGAGATCCTGAAAAATCTTTGAAATTATGAGTTCACAGATCAGGCTGATAGAGAACAGAAAACCCTTTTTTTGATATTTTAATTTTTTATGTTAATAAAAATCTGTGGTTTGATTCTGCTTTATATCTCCATAATGTATACAAAAATAGGGAATCCAATGATATTTTGAAATATTTTATTAGCAATATTTTTTTTAAAAAACTGCATATTTCATTTTGGTCAAAACATAAGATTACATGCCCAATTCATTCTGAATTCATATGCTTGTTCCTGTTGGTGCTTTTGATCCAGGACCATTCTAAGACAGCTATAGTAAGGACAATTTATACTTTGTGAGCAATGGCTTCAAAGTTTCAGAAAAATCAATTCTTATGTACTGAATATTATAATTTCCCACAACTTGTGGTATTAAGGTCAGTCTGCCATGAATAAATACTCTTCTTGCTGTAAAATTATCTTCCTTTGTACAATATGCTTCTTCAGTAAACTAGTGGTGGTGAATGTCGTTTCAAAAACATCTACCATTACTTTGTTCCATACATGAGTAGATTTCTCTTTATAAATTCCACGAGTTATAAATTTGAATTGCTGGGTAAAATAATTAAAAAAAAAAAAAAAGATCATTCAATATTTTTATTGATGTCTATGGCATCGAGACCATAGACATCCTATGAGGAAGTGGTTCATAACTTAGTTCTATAGGCTGTGATATTACTTTTTTACTATGATTTGACTAACAGTAGAAGGAATAAGGACTGTTACACTAATATACTCCAGTGATTCTTCTCCATTAATCTTGCTAGGACAGAGCTGTTTTCAGGCAGCATGGAAGATACACAGCTGAACATTATGTAGATTATATTGTTTTGCATGTCAGTTATGAGCTGTAATTAGGCATTAAGCAAAACTTACAGTGATAAGAATGATGAAGGCTGTGGATATTGCTTAGAGAAGTTACAGATTATCCATACAGGAGAAATTTGCAAACAGAATGCATAAATATCTGCTAGTAATTACTCAAGTGAGATTATTTGCAGGGAGAAGCAATTTCTGTCATTCAGCTGCAAAAATAGGAAAGCCTTCAAACTGATAATGCTCCTTTTGGTCTGAAATAGAAAAAATTCAAACTCAGTATTATGAATAGTGTAGTTGCTACTGTTTTGGAGTCAGGGAATATTCTAAATGGTCTCTAGAGACCACAGTTTTCTATTTTGCAAGTAATTTCATTTTTTCCTATGCTAATTATGACTGAATTAACCTGCAAAGGGTCTTCTGTACTCATTGTTTACTGGACTCATTGCCTGCCTTCTTGGCAAAATTTGGCTACGTAGTTTCAGCAGACTTTGCATGTTTATTCATTTGGCTGGTGGAAGAATAACCAGATTCAGTCAGGGTTTCAGAACACCATAGTACAAAGTGATGAGGCAGCTCTGAGATCAAGCTGGCAAAACAAGTTGGCAGATCACGGTGAGGATCAGTGGTCCCCAGGTACAGAAGTACACCCAATACAGTTTAGGCAGGGACTAAGGCTAAGATTTAGAGTTCAGATGCAACTCCTGTGTGTATAGGAAGAGACCTCCGGTGAGACTTCTTTCACGTTTTTCACCACCACTCTTTCCCAGCAGTCAGACCCATGGTTGCAAAGCTGTATTGTGTCTGTGGGTGCAGGCAGCCAAATCTCTCTGGGAATTTGCCCTATGGGAGCAAGAGGTTGCATTCATGGACTCTTGCTCCCAAACAGCTGGAGAGAGGCCCTTAATACCATACACTATATATGCAATATAATCAAATACCCAAAAGAACTATTCTGTTTTCCGTATGTGTTTACAAAAAATTCCACAGTTATTGGAGAAAACTCCTAAGAGTAATTTTATTCTCTGTTTTAGTAAAAGTCTGCTCTAGATGTTGAGATATGCTTAAGAAATTTGTATACATTTTCTGAATCTGTTTCTCTGTATTCTGATTATTTTTTTCTCTGTATCTTGGTTGCTCAGTAAAAAACATCATCTTGGGTCAGAGATGTACATGGAGACAAAGGAATTTTCTGACAACTCTGGCCACGGTAACTTAGATGCTTGTTGTGCTCTGTCATATATCTGCTGTAATGTCTGGGGTACTTTACAAACACCTAACTACTACATATTAACTAAAGTTGATATTTGTCTAGTGTGAAGTGCTGGGATGTCTGGCAAAAAAACCCTCTTAGCAGGTAGAATGAACTAATGAGTGGCTGCTAATCCATTACTTGCAGGAATTTTTAGGTTGTTTTGTAGCTGTTCAGCTTAACTACATCACTTGATTTTGTTTTTAAACAAAAATGGGATAAATTTGCACAGTGTTCTGTGATAAATTTTATCTATCATTCTTGAAATACAAATAATTTAAGCCCACTGTTCTTGGCACTCAGACTGTTTAGATGACGCCTCCTATCATTATGGAGAGCACCCAACCCAGCACTTCCCTGACTGCACAGGGAAAACAGATATAGGTTTTGGTGGAGAAAAAAAGACAAAGTAACTTTATTTTGCAGCTCCAGTCTGACGTGATCAGGCACAGAGCTGCTCCCCTGGTATTGTGAATAGCCCCAGTTGTCCATTTATTTCACTTTATATTTCTCTTTCCCATTCTCAAGTTCTTCTCCTTTACCACCCCCATTATCTTTCAAATAAACAAGTCATTTCTGTTCACCCTTTTCCTACTGTCCATGGTTTAGCAGAATTTATAACCTTATGTGGTGTTTATGATTTGATTGCCCTGGTGATTTCTACCTTGTTCAGAAATTCTGCCAAGCTACTACTTTCTGTTGTTGTCTGCAATTCCTACTGTGTCATATGTTGTTGTCTTGTTAATGGTGCTCTGGGTCAGAGCTAGCCCTCTGTGTATACATTACTCTTACCTCTTTACTTGTAGCAGCCTGTTATTCCTCATACTGTTATTTTCCAGAGATGCCACACGTCAGGATTCACCATAGCATCCTATCTCAAATTTGATTTTCTATACACTTCCGTGACACTCTTTCCTCTCATAATCTAGTTATACAGTTGTGCAATGGTCAGAAAATATTAAGTAAAAATAAATTTCTTTTTTTTCCATCGGTTTTCGTAATTACCATTTTAAAAGTAATGATCAGTGAAGGTGTTGAGTAACAGCATTGTAAACCACTCAAATGAAGCATTTTCTTTGTGCAGCTCTTTCACTGGAAGGATAAAAACTGAGTGCATATTAGGTAATGAAGTTGGACAGACTAGATGCTATCTACAGTGCTTGAAAGGGAATAATGAAACACAGTGATAAAGTTCTAGAGCTGATGATTTAAACGGTTAAGGTTATTTTATTTCTAGTTATCTCTTGTTGCCAAGAGATCCACTTCTTTGCATTTTGCCAATGATAATTTTGTACTGATGTAGGGCAATCAATTAAGCATGAATAATTGAACTACAAGTCTTTCAATAGAAAAAGAGTTGTACATTTAATTAATTAATGTAAAGTTAATTTTGTAAAATAAGCACTATGACTCATAAAGGAAGAAGTCAGGGCCAAATAAAATATATGGATCAGATACAGAGCAAAACTGTAATGAGTACCAGAAGTGAAAAAGGCCCAGTTAACAGACCACTGATAAATTACAGATGTCTCACTTTTTTCTTAACATTTAAGACATTTGTGTAGCAAGCTTTAAAAAGTAAAAATGTTCTATCTAGAGCTTAATTCAATACTTGAGATTTAGCACATAACAGAACTGTAATTCTCATCTTATTCTCAACTGAAATCCTTCTATCACTCTTCCATTGGTAACAGATCTTGTTTTACAAGCTCAAGCAGAATAGGTTTGATGATTGAGCAACGCTTCAGCAGGTTGTGCTCATCCATTGTGTCCTGCAAGAGAAGGTCTTCAAGAGTAACCAAAAGATCACTGCCAATTAATTTTTTTTTTTAAAGAAAAATGAAAGAATTAAATGATACAGTTGTCTTAGGTAGTTACCTTCAAGGAAATCATACTTGTATATATATTTCCATTTCTTAATCACAGTTATGAGAAACAGGATAAAATCTTTTCTTCAATTGTCACAGTCATTAAACTAAATCTGAAGTTGGGCTTGATCCTCCAAGCCATTCTCAATTGAACTGTAAAGATGAGTTCTCAATTAAATCTTGTCCCATCAGTCCTTACTAATTTCTTTCTCAGGAAAAATCCTCTTTTGGCATCATTTGACATTTAGTGAAGGGTAAATAGCAGTTCTGGACATTAGGCTCTTGTTTACCATAATGTCTGAGTAGTGAAATATTTTGGAGTATGGCAGCATTCAGTCTGAATGATAATGGTGGCCTGTGATTGTAATCAAAAGTGCAATGGTAAGCAGTTATTGATATAAACGGTCTTAACATAACAAAGTCTGAATAGTAAGATAAGAACCTTGTAGAGACAGGAAGCACTGGACTCTTCATTTCATGGTTTTATTTAAGTATGCCGCAGCTAGTTCTCTTATGTGGCCTTAGTAAGTACAAAGAGTATCATCTTACCAGTATAAAACTGTCCACACAGATCTATACAGTCAAAATGTGTAGAAAACTTAAGGCTGAATCACGAGTCTACCTAAAACATTTTTTGTTCCATGTTTAAGAGCATTAACAGTGAACCCATTGTCATGTTGTTCAATGGGAATATCCTGCATAAACCCTGAAACTGCACTTCACATCTTTGCAGTTATTTTTTGTTCTACTATCTTGTTAAAACTCACCCTTAAGTTCCTGCAGCACTAGAACTGACCAGCTACAGCTAAAAAAAGGCTTCTGTGTACCCTTTCAAGTTGCAAATTCACATGTAGGAGAAAAGTAATTTGAAAAAGAATCTGTGAAAAAGGATTGTATATTTTTTCTCAGATATTTATTTCCCCCAACTCCAGCTTGTATTTGTTCACCAATGAAGTCAAGTACTTTCTATGTTAATTTTGTTTCTGTTGTGCTTTCAGCTGTTTTGTTTTTTTGTTGATATTTGCAGTGTAAAGAGGGAAGGAGGGGGTGGCGGGAATTGGACTAGAAGATCTTCAGAGGTCCTTTTAACCTAAATTCTTTTATGGTTCTATCTAGAAACTGTGAAAATGCCTGTATTCATAACCATATTTCTCCCAGTATCAATTATTGCGTATTTAGGATACTATACAAACAGATTTGTTATTTTTATTGATAGGGATTTTTGTTTTATAGTCACTCTCTCACATCTTATATACAACACAGAGCCCTCAGACTAAAATTGAGAAACATTGGACTACACAGTTCAGCAACTCCTAGAAGCAAAATTTAAGTGATTTCTCTACTATACCTGAACTTTTAATAAGCACTTAAAAAAATTGAAGCTTAAAAATACTTTTATGGATATGTTAATTTATTTCTGCCTGAATCAGTTAACCACAAAATGATTGGTTTAAACATCTAAATGTCTATGTCTTTTTTTTTTCTTTTCTGACACCCAGTTCTCTTCCTTCTCATTTCCTTCCATACCAAGGGAGAAAAATTCAGTTAAACTCTTATTGAAATAAACAAACAAATAACAACAACAACAGCAACAACAACAAAGGCCCTCCTGACCTGTACGTACGCTGCGGCATTCTACTGCTATTTTATTTTATCTCAAGGAAATCCAATTGTAAGTCTAATGATAGAAATATATATTTCTCAGCAGCCCAGGAAACAAAATGTTAGTCAATCTCTTTACAGATGTTAAAATGTGCTGGCTTCCTTCCCCATTAGAATATTAGAGGCAGGAGAGTAGCAATCACAACTGCAACATCCAGCTGCTTCACTTTTTTTCCCCTGGCTGCTGTCATCAATTAACAGATTCCCTGGCTCAGCCTCAGGTGCCAGGAAAGGTATCTTGCTGAGATGCCTTCAGTCATGCAGATACAAAGCTGATACAACAGTCGTAGGTATCGACTCCTTCAGTGATCAGAATACTATATGCATGGAAGAGCATCTAGAAGAAATCTAGGTTAAAAATGAGAATTTGTGCAGGGTGAAACAGGCACTTGATTCGGTAATGAGACACAGTAGTAAATGCCCTCATGATGCACACCAAGAGGCTGAAGCCTTCAATTTTCAAACAAGCTAACACAATGCCAAATCAAAATTTTCTTCTTGACTGAAGAGTATTTTCCTTTACATTTCCAATGACTGTGATTTCTAAGCAGTTTGACAGACAGCTCTAGGACCTGATCCATACTCAAGCAAAGCTAGTCACTATACTGTAACTTGCAATTTCAAACAGGAAAGGTGTAGATTTCTTAGTACAAAAAAAGTTAATTGGAAAGTCTGTTTGCCACTAGCACTAATCACTGCAGAAACATTTAGAATTTTTAGATAGCTCCATTCAGGTGTGGAAAGTTCACTCAACATTCACACATACACAGAAACATACTGAAAGTTACTACAAACTAGACAGTTTTGTTAATTCCACTTAACTGCTTGCATATATCTTCACTAATTTCCTCCCCAAAGTTTTAATATTTTTTTTTTCTAATATGCTAGTCACTTTGCCAGGCAAATTATGCTGGCTACCCATCTTTTGATAAGCCACAGGAAAATTAAATCCACACCATTCACAGAAGAGTATAGTAATTAATAGACTACAAAACATTAAAAAGTGCAGTGGGATAATATGTTAGTGGTACCCTTTGTAACTTCTGATGATATCTTATCACTACAAATCCAAGAATGCAAACTTCCTAGAGCTAAAAACAAATGTATTCCGTTGCCTGTATTTTTAATCGGCATAAGATGTTCCCTGGAATGTTGCCTAGTAGCAGAAGAGTATATGAATCTTTTCACTAAACACTCACTTGATACAAAAATAGAAACAAAAACACTTGAAAAAAACCCCATACCTTTAGCCTGAACAGAATACCATCTTTTCAGGTAAGGGTGAAATTGACTTTCTATTTCTCATTCTCTGAATGAGGTCAATGATTTCTAGTAGCCATTGCCTGTTCCTTTACTTTCTTTTAGAATTGTATGAAAAGAGACCTTGAGCCAACTTTTGCATTTCAGGGGAAAACTATGTTGAGTAGAATACCAGGAAATCATGAAAGGAAGAAAAAAATATCCCCCAAAACACTATGCCTAGTATGTCTCTAGCTGCCTGTGAGATGCAGTTTTAGATCTGGTTCTACTCTTTGGCATCTCAACGCTTTCTACAGACAGCTTCAGACGTTAAGATAGACACTTAAGTTAGTGACTTTGAATGATAGACAGGGCTCAAGTGCTTAATTTTTAAATAATTACATTCAGGCAATCTCATTTAGGGGTCAATGCTGCAGTCTTGTTATTCCTACTTGGACAAGTTCCTGTGCAACCTGCTGGTTGGGGTTGGACTCAATGATCTCCAGAGGTTCCTTCCAACCGCTTATCATTCTGTGATTCCTTTTCCATTCAGCAAAGCAATGTATGTGCAGCTAACTGATGCACCTAACATATGCAGCAGTTTATGCAGAAAGGAACAAATAAGGAGCCAGCATTTTTGCACCGACTAACATACACATCCACAGCTATGGTAGTGGCACACCACTGGTGACAGGGCATGGTTCCCAGGTGCTGTTAGAGCTACTGTCCCTGTGACATCTGAGGCTTGACCCAGATGAGTCTTCAGAAGAAGGATTCAGACCTACAAATCTCAAGCTGCAGGGAGCTTCTAGGACATCTCACTGAGATTAGGACAGATGGTCTTACAGTTTGTAGCAGCTGTGCAGTTGTCAAAAAGCTGTGCCACCAAATGAAAGCTGCAGGAAGAGGTCAGCAGAATGAGCAGTGCCAGAGATGAAAAGAAAACAACAAAATGACTGTACTCTGAGAGACTTTAAGAACAGCTTCAAGCACTCAAACCTCCAACTGTAGCAGAGCGGCAGGCAGAGCCTGTGCTTGTCAGGGTGGCAAGTGCAAATTCCTGTAATGGCAAAGGCTGGAAGCTAACGCTGGGAGGATGGCTTCTGTTTCCCCTGAAGGCTTACATCCACAGAATATGTTCTCTGCCTTCATAGCTCATGAGGCACTGGGAAAGAAACATTTCACCCAGTCGAGCCTGAGCCACACAGGAGCACCAGGGGGAAGCTGAGAGTATTAGTTGTGGAAGACACCCTGATGCAGGCAATGGGGTTTCTTATCTGCCAATCTGACCTGTCAGGGAAAACCTGTAGGGAGGCTTTCTGGTTGCTGGAGGTTCGCACTTTAGTTGTTGTGGAGAAGCTGACAAGGCCCACCCAGTCTTCAAACTACTACCTGCTACTGCTTTTCCACAATGATATCCAGTATACTTTCAGGAATTACCAGTAAAGTATCCAATATATCTCTTGTAGAGACGATCAAGGGCATGGGAGCCCAGGTGCCTTTCTTCTCCATCCTGACAGTGCACAGTGAAGGGTGTGAGATAGAGTGGCTAGATCCTGCAGGACAAGAATTTTTTGTGGAGCTGGTGTCAAAAACAGGGCTTTGTTTGGAAGAGATGCAGTGATATCACTTCTCAGTGACATCCAGTGAAAGGAAAAGAGGCAATAGGCACAAACTGAAATACAGAAAATTTTGTTTAAATATAAGCAGACAAAAAACACTGTGAGGGTAATAAAATGCTGGAACAAATTAACCACTGCACTGGTTAATTTGACTGTTGCACTGTCCTTGGAAATTTTAAAAACTCAACTGGACATGGTCTTGAGCAGTCTGCTTCAGTTGACCCTGCTCTAAGCAGGATCTTGAACCCGATGACCTCCAGAGGAACTTCTGTCCTTTCAGGCTCGCTTTCAGGTACACAATTGAAAGGCCTCAGTACAAAAGCAGCAGGAAAGTGCCTCATCCTTGGTGGTCCTTTAGGGTGACAGGTGAAATATTTTCTCAGAATGTGTTGTTGGACAGGGGATTGTCTAGATATTTCATTTCCTAAGTGAATAATTAACTGCCAACCCATTAAGCCAAAGGGGCGTGTTTCTACCAAAAATCAATGAGTTTTAAGGTAATTTCTTATTCTTAAAACAATATCGGATTTCAAGTGGAGAGGAACTTCAGATGGGATTCACTTGACTAGATGCAAATTCAGGGAAGAAACCTACACCGAGCTCATCATCTTAGGCTTCTTATATAGCTGATGAAGAAAATTCAAAATATAAAGTAGACAACTAAAATATGTACAATGAATCCTTACCCTACCAAGTAGCTTTGATTTCATGAAAGTAAGAGTTCAGACCTTATCTGTGTTTCCAGCATTTCTTAGTACTTATCTCAACATGGTAGCTCTGACTTCTCTTTAGACTCAAGTTAAAGCCTGCTGTGACATGTACTTCAACTCTGATGGTTTACTGTCTAATTCTAATCTGGAGCCTCTTGTTTATCTGGCAGACAAACTACGGGCTGGAGGGAACAGGGGACACAAAAATATGCACTCAGGTACTGTCCTTACAGCATATATCAATGCAAACAATATCTCTTAACTCAAGTTGACTTATGCACAGTCCTTTAGAGAAGCCTTCTCATGTGCACCTTAGTCATATTTCATTTTTTACTCTGTTACCAGGCTATCTCATGTTACTTATGAAAAATCTGGAGTTTTTTCACTTGGAGAATAGAAGTCTCCAAGGAAGCCTTTCACTATATAAATAGAGCTTATGAGAAAGATGGAGAAAAACGTTTACCAAGGCTTCTAGTGACAGGACAAGGAGCAAGGGTTTTAAACTAAGAAGGTAGGTTTAGATTGGACATAAGAAAGAAATTTTTTATTATGAGGGTGGTGAGATTCCAGAACAGGTTGCACAGAGAAGTTGTGGGTGACCCATCACTGGAAATATTCAAAGTTAGGTTGGGTGGAGCTTTGAGCAACCTGATCTAGGGAAAGAAGACCCTGCCCACAGCACAGAGATTGGACTAGCTGATCCTTAAAGGTCCCTTCTAATCCCAACCAATCTGTATTCTGTGATTACATGATTTATATTTGAGTGCCTCTCCATAAACTACACATGACACATTACTGAGTCCACAACTGGTAGAATTTTAGTGTTCAGGATGAACTTATGACAAGCAGACTGTTTGAAATTTTGGATCAAAGTGTGTTCTTCAGGCCTTGCTGTATAGTAGATAGACAATTTGTTTATCATCTATTGCAGATGAACTGGTGCACTTCACTCACAGAAAGAAGCAGCAATACATTTATTGGTATTTAACAATGTTTGATAGTAAATGTGACAGCACTTTAGCAAGATTTGATGGCAAGGCACATGTGGATATTAATTGCATAGAAGACAGGGTCAGACGAAGTGTCAGGGAGACCCTCCTGTTGAGTCATGAAGTTCAGAAAAGTCTTCCTTACTCTCTAACCTCTTTCTCAGAGGATCCAATCCTTGTCTCTGTCTTGGTCAACAATTTATATCTGAAGGATTATATATGCAAAATCAATCCTTTATATAATTTAGCAAAGGTTTCACAGTTTAGCATGCTATTAGTCACTTACTGAGGATCTGTTGCAGCAGGGAATCTCTTAATCCTGAGAGGCAGCCCTACTCAAGGGGGGAACACAGCCATGTAGAAGAGCTCAAAGGGGTCTTGGGCTGTTCACTCTTTATGGAGGTAAGAAGATTGACCTATAGTCATATTTACTTATTGACCACAGTACCAGCATTGCTCAAATTAGCCCTTGGCTATTGTGTTGTTATCTGTTTCCCCAAAACCACATTAAGCTGGATGCCCCCATTATGACCACCAATAATAATAATAACCACTGGTGGTTATTATCACTTGACCAGGGTACAGGTACTTTTCCACTCGATCTGGTGGAGGTTATAAGGGGAACTGTCTCAGGATGGCGGGTGAGAAAGACATGAGTGCACTTTGAAGATACAGGGGACGCCCTGAAGGCACTGTGCCTACCTCCCTCTAGCATACTGATGTGGCTCCTTGTTATCCTGCTGCTCGACGGTGCTGCTGAACAAAATCCAGAGTAGACTACAGAGTTACAACAGTTATCAGACATAAGTGAAATAACAAAAAACAAAACAAACTTAATCTATTTCCATTAAAATTTAATTATTTTTCATTACAATTTAATAAAAAAGTTTTCTTACTCTCTCCACCTGAATTCCTATACATTTTACCTGTGACTCGCCTTCTAGAAAGTCCTGTATAAAGTCTACCTGAGGTTGCATTTTTGAAAATAACTCCTTATTTATGTATTATGTCAGCTGTGATCATTAAGTGACTTTCTGAAGTTATTCAGAAAATGTAAAAACATTTAGAATTTGAAAACTATTTTTTTTTCTTAAGGGATAGTGAATCAAATTTAGTTGTCTAAATGTAGTTACCTAGTGACAATTTAAGCAAATACTTGAATATGAGGCTTGCAGTAATGACACAAAATATATGTGAGAATATCTCCTTTGGTAGTGGCAGTTAGAAGACAGGCAGGATGAGCCAATGCAGATCAAATGGCTTCAGAAGGTGCCTAATTATAGAGAGGTGATACCACCAGCCTCTGCATTGTTACTAGTTAGCTACTTTTGATTTACTTTTTTGAGATGTAAATCTATTTGTCAGACCAAGTATGATCATCTGTTTTAAAGGATTATCAGCTCCTGGCACTTGCAATTAACTACTACATCTTTCTGTTTCTGCCTTTCTGTTTAGGCAGATCATAGAACCATAGAATGGTCCAGGCCAGAAGGGACCTCCAACGGTCATCTAGTCCGACCTCCCCAGAGTCAGCAGGGACACCCCTCTACTAGACCAGGTTGCCCAGGGCCTCGTTGAGCCTCACCATCTCCAGGGAAGGGGCCTCATCTACCTCCCTGGGCAACCTGTTCCAGTCTTCCATCACCCTCATAGTAAAGAACCTATTTCTAATATACCATCTAAATCTGCTCTTCTCCAGCTTGAAGCCATTGCCCCTCATCCTGTCACTGCAGGCCTTTGTAAACTGACTCTCCTCAGCCTTCCTGTAGGCCCCCTTCCAGTACTGGAAGGGGCTGTTATTAGGTGTCCCCAGAACCTCCTCTTCTCCAGGCTGAACAACCCCATCTCCCCCAGCCTGTCTTCATAGCAAAGGTGCTCCAACCCCCTGATCATTTTTGTAGCCTTCCTCTGGAACTGTTCCATCAGGTCGATGTCCTTCCTATCAGGGCTCCCACCAGGGAGATCCCCCCCATCAGGGCTCCAGATCTGCACACAGTACTCCAGGTGAGGTCTCACCAGAGCAGAGCAAAGAGGCTGAATCACCTCTCTGGTTCTGCTAGCAATGCATCTTTTGATGCAGACCTGGATGTGAGCAAGTGCACCCTGCCTGCTCACATCCAGCTTCTCATCCATCAGGACCCCCAAGTCCCTTTCCTCAAGGCTGCTTTCTAATACCTCATTCCCTGGTTTGTATTGATAGTGAGGATTGTTCTGGACCAGGTGCAGAACCCTGCACTTGTTCTTGTTGAACCTCATGAGGTTCACCT
>VXBJ01002456.1:250633-277921 GCA_013400055.1 Nycticryphes semicollaris
AAGATTTTGGAAGCATCCAGATTTGAGAAAGCCAAGATAATTCTTTTTTTTTCTTATGAGCTGCATATTAATTAGTCCACTAAGATTTTTTGTATTACTGCACAATCTTTATTCATTTTAATTAATCGTGTCATTATGTAGCAGGGGAAAACCCCAAAATTTGACTTTTCATCATGTTTCCTAGTTGTAAAATAAAATTTATTATGCATCTATTGTCAATAAGCTGTGGTGTATATCATAAAAGTAGCCATATATTCTGAAGTTACTGAAATGTTTTAAATACATCACAGGGGACCATGTGCCCCACTTTTACTAAAACCACTCTTTGTATTTGATGTACCTGGTTTTCCTCTATCAATGTATAGGTGCATTTTTTTTTCCCTATTCCCTACAGGGATTTTTGAGTATCATCCTCAGTACTGGCAAAGCATTAGTGTCCTACAACTGAGCGCAATCAATGGCAACCCTTGTTTTGAAAAAAAGAACAAATTTTACACTGGCAGCACTATGGATCCTTTTTTTCCCTCCTATAAACCTATATATATATTTTTTTTTTTTTTTTTGTAGAACCATTAAAGTTTTATATACGTATATTAAAGTGTATTCCCATGTAGTATACTATGAAAGGAAAACCCTGCTTCCATACATCAGAAGTCTTAGAGTACGTTTAAAAGTTACATATTCTGGAAGCCAGTTGTCTCCATTTTCTCTCACACTGAAGTAATTTGACTGTAGCAGCAGACTGCTAATTGATTTGAACCTGAATACTATTGTTCCCTCAGGAGCACTGTCACTAGAATCAAAAGGATTGCAGTTCATCCACAGGGAATATGTTTCTCTCACAAGAAGTCACTGCTGGCCAAGTTAGTCAGATAGGCCCAGCTCCACTAGGGGACCTAATGCTGTCACAGATAGCAATACCCAAACTTTACTCTCAGAGCTCTAAGATAATTCACAATGCTGATTTAAGCACTGAGTGTTCAGAACAACTAGTGCTTGGGGCTCTGTAATGTTTAACCCAGAAAACAGGAAATCCCACAAGTGGCTGTTTTCTTGCATCGCTCTTTAGACTTGTATCTATTGTTGCAACTAAATGATACTTTATGCTCCTAAGTGTTTTGTTAGACCCAGACCACAGTACAAAGGAGTAAAAAATATGCCTTAGGTTGATGAGTAAGCAATCTTAATTTAAAAACATATGAAACCAGGAGGCATTTATTAAACAAGGTTTCATTGTCTGTATCTGAAGAAAAAAAAACAAAAACAAAACAAAAAAAAAACTTGATACAGAAATACCAAATAGAAAACTCTTTCTTATTTGTTGCACTTCAGTTTTCTCTGTTTTCAAACATTACCTTTGTTTGTGCAGAGAGTAAATGATAATAAAGTAATTATTTACAGAGAGTAAATAATAAAACAGTTTAAATCAGTGTTGGGGTTTGGGCCTCACTGGCCTGATCAGATAAATACTTTGGAACATCCATTAATTTCTCCAGAAATTACTGTAATTGTTCTAATAATGTAAGATAAGCAAATGCTTGAATTTGATTGGAATTCAAACCTTTTTTCTTGATGTATTTGTGGGAGTTCCTGTGTAGTATGCCTACATTCCTAAAGATCTATATTTTTTAGAACCCAGATAATGCTTACTTCTGATTGCAGAAAATTGTGATGGAAGTATCTACCCAAACTTAATCTTCTTAACAAGGAGCAGGGGTAGGGGGTGAGGGTGGGGATCTCTCAGAAAAATGTCCCTTTCCTTCTAATTACTTGAAATTGATTCTACTGATGTATATTTCAGAACCAATCAGTTAGGTCACAGTACTTTTAAATAATGTGATCCAGAGTATTAAAGGAAATAAACATATCAGAGGAAAAAGGAAGTGAATATGAGTAGAAAATTGTGAGAAGTTCTGTATTAAGATATTCAGCAAATGAAGAGTAGAAGTATAATTTGACTGTTGAGTCATCTTATCTATGCAATTTTCCATTTTAACTAGGCATATCCTTTAATGATATTTGAGTGAGAAAATAAACTCTCTTCATCCGAATAATTTTACCAATAATTGTATTCCTACTATGCCATTAAGTCCATCCTTTCCTAGAAAGTACAATATATGTTTTTAGGACTTAGTAAATTAGTCTAAGTGGAAAGAATGCATTGTATATTACAGAGAAATATATTTGTTTTCATTATGCTGGTCTTATTTTCTCTGCATTAACTATGCAAGATAAATATTTAACTAAGGCTGTTGAGTTCTTCTGAATCAATAAACTCTATATGCTATGTGCAAATTTGAAAGCATAGCAGATGTTGAAGAGTGATAAAGATAATACTACAAAATAAATAATAAATTGGAACTTATCCTGTTGGTATATAGTCTCTTGGAGCTCTTACTGGGTTTCCATACATCCTTCACCTTAATGCCAGTGTAGCAGTGTACATTATCATGTATAATTTAGGTCTCAGCTATTCTCAGTGCTAAATTACACAAAGACCTACTTTCTAATCATAACATAGCAATAGAATAATTTTAACCATATTCTGGAAAAAGGTCTGTTAAAAAATCATGTCATTAAAACTTCTTCAAAGATATCTGACTTCCATGTCTATACAGTGAGGGAAGGATGGACAACTGCACTAGCTTTGGACTGGAAGACTTCTGATCTGCTCGGTGATGCATGTTTTATACTCCTCTGTTCCTACCCTTCAATCTGTCTCAACTTTTTTTCTTAAAAAGAGAAAAAGGGCAGTTCTAGTTGTGAGCTTTCACTTGTCAGGTGTAACAAACTACATAAATGAAATAAAGAATTTAGTCCCCTGAGTTTACTGATCCTCTATATTAAATGCAACAAATTACCCATCTCTCAAAATATGTCCTTAATAAAATTTTCAAGATGGAAAATGCTTTAAAACCTTGAAAATGACATCTTCTAATGTCAAATTTAATAAAGCTGGTATGCCTGCCTTATAATCATAGAAGATAATTAAGTTAATTGTAGTACCTGAACTAATTAGTTTCAAGTTCTCTCTCTTATTATATATAAAACTTTCAGGTTGTGCTCTTAAATGAAATAAAATAGACAGGACTCAACTTAATTTCCTATTTCGTATGCTGCGGTTTGCTACAAATTATAGCCATTTAATTAAATACTGGTTTTTTTTCTACCAAGGTTAGATATGTGAACTCAATAGTCTCTAAGACTTCTTCCTGTTCTGTGTCCTCTATTTCTAAAATATCTATGGATAAATAAACAAAAGGCTGCTTCTTAAAAGGCCTGAATATTCCTGAAAACATTCCATGTATAAGTAACTCTCTTCTAATATGTGCATGAGAGGAATTTTCATGCAATATAATTTTGGCCAAATGGGGAGGGGTTGCATTTGTTACTCTATACCATTATGTGTTTATGGTTCTAGCCATACTATAAGTGAATGCCAACAGCATACAATTAAGAAAGATATCTCAAACAGTCTCAAGCCTTTATATTATAATCCATCCATTCAGTCTATCCTTTGTGAATTTACAAGGGTATAATGTAAATCTGTGAAAGACTATTAGAAGAAAAAGATACAGTTTTATGAGAAAGGCAGTGGGAGACTATTTAAAGGTCACATATTCCAAACTGAAATTAGGGAGTCTGTGATCAAGGAGCCTTCTAAATGATGAGAACATCTAATTATTTAACCAAAGATCAATTTGTTTAAATACTAGAATAGAGAACATGATTAACAATAAATTGATATTAGTGGGTTAACTCCTGAATTCTTAAATTTTTTTGGCTACCGTCATAGTATGATAGATTAACCTAAAGTATAAGAACATGTGGCACGTGGTAAACATGTATTTCAAATGTTACTTCTTGTAACATTGATATGCTTGTGGGTGTTGCCACTGCAAAAATAAGACAGAAGCTTTTTTTTTCCTATGCATTATGTATATACAGGGTATACAGGGTTGATAAAAATCTGATTTCACTAATGAAAGAGCTTTAATGTTATATTTCAATCAACTGTTCTCTCTATCTGTTTACTGTTTCAAAATAGAACATATCAATTGTCTAAATGCAGTTTAAGTACCAAGTTATTTTGATAAAAACAAGCTGTATCCCATTTTTCACTCTTATCATGCCTCCCACATATTTTCTGGAAAGGAATTAATCATCATGTTACAAATGGGCTATTAAAAGTAAACATTATCAGTAAATTACCAAAAAGTACAATTTTTTAACAAAGGAAGTTTTTCAAGATCACCTGTATTATGGAGAAGTATAATTGGTTGAAAAACAATTTTTGAAAAATTAATTTTCCATTTTGTACTGAGCCAATGTTGTTCTTCTTCCCAAAATACTGTAGTTTGTTAAAGAAGCAGCTTGCATTCCATTAATAAAGAATGTGTATTGAAAGAAAAAAAAAAAAAAGGAAAGAGAGAGAAAGAAATAAGCTTAACAAAATAATTTACAAATCTAGAAAACAAAAAGATAAGTTACTCTAACTACATTTCTTCCCCACTTACCTTCTGTATAGTGGTTGGACTGCAAATTTTGGTCTGTAAAAGTCAAAAATAATAATTACACTACACACAGCAGTACAAAATGATTGAGATTCTCTTGGTCCTACTGAGATAATACATCTGCGTGGTTTAGATGAGGGCCTTGGACGAACAGCAGGTCAAGTTCTGGCACAGAATTTCAGGACTAGTTCTTTTTTTGGCTTAGCAAACTGGTTCTGACCGAATAGCGTATACTCTGTAAGTATGATTTAAGGTCATAAAAGGTTTTTTTTTTCATATTTTGGTTTTATAGTTAAATTATTTCAGAAACAATTGAGCCTCTTTTGAAGCACTGTACTGGCTTTGTGTAGAGTTATACTGGCATAGGCATATAGTAAGCTATAAGGCAAAATGACAGTTATCCTTAGGAGTACAATAGACCTGATTCATATGCTACACCCATAAGATGGAGAAAGTAAAAATAAAAAAAACAAACCTATGTAGATTTTAAGAAATCGAAGACTGACAGGCAATGGAAGGCTACTATTTGTTTGCTTATATTGCTGGAAAAGATATCTAGTATATATCTAGCTTATGCCAACACGCATTCTCCCAAGCATACATCTGGGAACAGTTCAGGATTTAACACAGGATGGGGACTAACTGTTAAAAGGGTTGCTGTCATGTAGCTGTCTTATTCTGCAGACTGAGTTTAGTAACGGGCTGTTTGAGTATTTTGATCTCAGGGCTAAGAAGTGGCAGGTATTAATTTTTATATATGAAACAGAGTGATTCCGTTGCAAGAAATCCTACTGGAGATGATAATTTTGCCCAAGTTCAGAACTGTGTCATGTAGGGTGGTTCAGGTAAACAGTTACCTTTAGTAAGTTTTGCTCATACTCCTTTTTCTCTCTTTACCCCATTCAGCTCTGCTTCTCCTCCTCCTGTTTTACCCCTATCTCTGAAGTTGTGTTGTGACTTTGTTAGTATTCTTCTAAGGCTCTCTCTTTTAATAGTTGAAGGGAAGACAAGTGGGAACACATAGTGTGCTCCATGCTAGCTCAAAACCTTATAGGGACAATGTGGTGGAAAAAAAAAAAAAAAAAAAAAAAAAAAAGCAAGTTTCCCATTGTTTATTTCTATCTGAATCTCTCTTATGGGATGTGAAAGGGCTGTTTGATTCCCTTCATCTGGTTTCAGTGTAAAGGAGATGACACAGGAATTCATAAAGCCCATGTAATTAAAAGCAAAAATCACATAAAATACGTATACTTAAAATGTCAGAGTGTCCCTGGCCAGGCGTATTATCTGAATTTCAGTATGATTGCTCTCCCACCTACAATCCTAAATCTCCACGGTGACAGTGTATGTGCATATGCTTGTGGGTGTTTTACATTTTCCTTGCATCTAGTATGATGAAAAGCAAACAATCTGTAAAGACAAATGCTTCCGTATTTTTTCATATGTGGGAAGTGAGTAAACTGGAACATCATGTTCTCTTGCTCAGATCTATGCAAATGGAATTTAAATGTCTTTGGAACAGAAAAAAAAATAAATTTAAAAAAAAAAAAAAAATGAAAGGGCAAGAAGGAGAAACCACTTCTTTGGTTCTGTTCTGAGTCAGGTTTGACATTCAGAGAAGATTCAGGGGCAGCTGCTACAGGAAAACAGGCAGGAAGAGCTCAACTATTGTAAAAAAATAAGAAAATGACTTCTGGACAAGAAATACAAAGCTGTAACCATAGGTAATATACATGGAAATGTGCTTGACAATAACTGCAGAACCAGGGACAGAATGCAGGTGGCTAAATGGCAGCGTTAGTGGTGTCTTCTCCCACTATGCTCTCTAGGGCAAAACACATTTTTGAGATTCATGGCTTATAACCTCATTGTCCAGGGAGTTCATGTTCTGAGATTGCTGCTGCAGCATTAATTGGACAGTAATGCTGCTATTTATGAAAATAAGTATATTAAATATGTAAATAATATACAACAATGTCTAATGATTAAATCAGTATGAAATGTGTATTATTTTTTGTAGTCCAAAACTATAGGTATCAAAATGGACATAGATATATATAACAAAAAGGATATGAGTTCTTTCCATTGGCTGTTCAGGAGTGCTGAAGGTGTAAAATACAGACAAACAAATCTGCACTGTATGTAGATGACGCTCAAGCAAAATGCTGTGAAGTCATTAACTAAATAAACCTTACTACATCCATCCTCTTTTCAGATGTACCCACACTGGAGGATATGTTACACATTGTAAGCATTTACAGTAAAGTGACTATTTCTTAGACAGTTCTGGAAAAATTGAAATCATACAACTTGTTGCTTTGGCAAGAAGCTGAAAATTTAAGTCCTAAATAACTCCATAAGGTATATGAAATTCTTTCAAACAAAAAGCAAACTAGTTGACAAACAGATCTCAATTGATACAAATTAGTATATCAATTAAAACCAATTTATTATGAGAGGAAGGAAGGAAATGTTTTCACCACAATCTTACAGTAAGAAAACTGGCACAAAGCAAACTGCTGTACCATGCTATGTAACTGAAAAGTGTAACATTCAGAAAAATGTAAAAGACTGCAGACTGTAAGAATCTGTATTTCTGACATTACAGAAAAAGAGTAGCATGGGATGGAAAAATGAGTATCGCATACACTGTGAGACTTAGGCTGAAATCAGGCACTTAAAATTCCTCAAAATCTTCCTTTGCCTTTCATCTCTCTTGAGAGTGTATCACAATATACGCTTCTGAAGGCCTATCCCTGTTGTATGTTAAATTGTCCTGAAGCACTTAGGGTAGGATTCATACCACTTGACTTTAACTATCTGAAAATTAAGTCCCTAGATTAAGTAAAAATGTTTATTTACGTAACCAATAAGGGTACAAAGGTACCATCGGGGCACAATCCATTCCCTCCTAAAATATAATTCAGTATTAGACAGAAAGTACTATACATTCCTTCACATGGAATTCATTATCCTGTGTCCATGGTAGCCCAAAACACCGTTTCCCAGCTGGTTATGCAAGGCCTACTTGTGTGTACCATCTCTATGGTATGATAAACTTATTTATGGCATGTTGTCTTGTAGCAAAACATAATGCAGGAGCAAAATTTTCAGAAGCCTTTCCATTCAGTTTCTCAGTGTAACCACACACAGGCAAACCCACACATAGCCATTCACATGCAAGTCATTTCTTCTTAGTTACAGATTTGCAGCAGTAGTTGGGAACACAGCCCCAATTATATGATTCAGAAGTAGAAGTTGTGTGGACACACCAGTTGTCTCTACACGTTGGAAGAGCTCTCTCATAAGGTTTTGTTTCCATTTGTATGGTATACAATTCTGAAACCTTTGTTTACTCCAATAAGCAACTTCCTTCCACCCCCACATCATTCAGATATGATCTGAGTTACAGGATTCTTGATCTACTACCCTTTTTTGCTTCTCCATTTGCTTTGATTTGTGGATTCAGCACTCCATCAGCTTGACAGTTACAGGTGACCTTGAGAAATACCAGCCCTTTGACTCTTCACCATATTAGTCAGCCAGTCCTTGGAAAACTTTCATATAAAATATTTACAATTCAGTGTTATGTTTCATCATACAGTTACCACTTTTCTGTTCTTTAGCCTTTTATTCTGGGAATGATTTCCAATACCAAAGGAACACATTAATTCCCTTGAATTTTTGGTTTTGGGGGTTTTTTTTGTGACACATCAATTCATATAATAGTAAAATTATTTTCTACCATATCACCAAAAGAAAGAGACCACCTAGTGTGTGATTTGGTCTGCCTTCATCATCTGTCTACATATCCTACATATCCACACATATCCTCTAGGTATGTCACTCACTTCATTCAGTGTCACTCATTCACTTCTATTTCAGCCAGGTTATCAACATTTTGATTGAGAAGAAGAGGAGGCAATGAAGTACTCAGGGAAAAAAAAAAAACAAAAAACAAAACAAAACAAAACAAAAAACCAACCAAACAAAAAAACCCCCAAAACAACTACTTTTGATAAGTTCTGTGTGATGTGTATCTACTTCACCTAGAAAGAAAAATATTCATAAAAATTATCTGATTGTTCTATTCCCTTTCCCATATCCAAATATGCCCAATCTGCTATAATGAAAAGGCATATTTGTGGGAATTTGGGGTTTTGGGGTTTAGATTTCATAAGGGTATAAGATATTGAACTTTGGTCTTCTTATGTTGAGGAAAGGAACAGATGACAGGGGATAAACAAATAAGAGAATATTCTGGTAATCTTTTGATTAAGGCACCATCTTTAGAATAAACTCCATGTTTTATTTTCTTTTTACGCAGAGGGAAGAGCAGAATGGTTGGCATACTGTAGTCTGAGAACAGAAGGTTATCACAGTACAGGTATAGAGGGACTAATGAGAAGGGACTAATGGGAATAAAAGTGACTTGACCTTAGACAACCTTTTTCTATCATCATTTTTAATAATTTTCCTACAATTGTTATATGATTTTCTTCCATCAGAACAATTGTAAGAAAATATTCTGACACCCTGAGAGCCGTACAATTATGGTTTTACTCCTTTCTGTTATCCATCTTTGTTTTACAGATGTTTTACATCTTTGTTTTTGTGCTAATCTTTATCTACCCGTATAAAAGGTAAGATTGACTTATTGTACTGAAAAAATGTCTTTCTTACATTCCTACCAATTTAAGAGAAGGATATGTTCAAATAGACTTCTTCATTTATTTTCCTTATCTATTCTAACTTAGAAAGGAGTGTGAAGTAGACACAGTATCTGGCTAGGACCAGAGGGTAGCAATCAGTGGCACAAAATCCACTTGGAGGCTAGTAACTAATGGTCTACTCCAGAAGTCAATACTCAGTCCAATCCTGCCTAACATTTTCCTTAGTGGCCTGGATGATGGGGCAGAGTGTACCCTGAGAACATTTTCTGATGACACAAAACTGGGAGGAGTGGCTGAAGCACCAGAGGTTTGTGCTCCCATTCAGTGGGACCTCAACGGTCTAGAGAAATGGACTGCAATCTTGTGATACTGTGTATGAACATATTCACCTGTGTATACGCAAACATATAGTACAGATGTACACAAATGCACAGTGAGTACTAGGCTTAGAGGATTTGTAAATAACCAATCATGTATACACACACACATGAATAAAGAGACACACAGATGTCTGATTGTATTACTGAGCTGTTCCTATTTGCAATTCATGTAAGCATTTATCTGAGCCTGTGCCTGTTTTAGGCATGTGAATAACGTTAAAGACTACCTCTAGAAAACTGCACTCACGTTCTACAATGAAAACTACAAGTTAGGAACCTAGAAATGAACCTGAGGTCTAAATATCTTTTGGAATATTGATAGATATGATGCAAATTATCTGTTTGTTTTAATATATTGCTGAATCTAAACCTTAGTTAAGAGATATAGGCAATATGATAACAACATTTTTAAAAACTGTATGTGCTTATTAATTGCATATTATTTACTCACTTTTAGGTTTGGGTGGGATTTTTTCACTTGCTTACCTGCTTGTTTTTATTATAGTTGTTTGCTTGTTTGTTTTTATTGGGGTTCTATGGGAAAGTACTGTGAAAGTACTTTGTTGTAGCTAGTCTCTTATTGTTCCTTCTGGACTAAGATTAGATAATATGAAAAATACTTGTTAATGTAGACTTAAGAGATCTGGAATTATAACTGAAATATTTAATATACCCGTTAGAGCCATTAGGCTTTACAGACAAAATGGAGTTGACAATGCATATTTCAATATTCCTTATTCCTTGGACTATATTACGTTAAAATATGATCCATGAAAAATATCACATAAATATTAATTGAACTTTATCTTGTAAACCAACAGTTGTTTGGGGCTGTAAGAGGGGTGTCAGACCACACTCACCAAAATCAACAACTAATAAAGGTTTCCTTCAGTACCATTTCAGCGAAGTAATCATGTCATGTAAAATGGAATTATAAAGAATTCTGAATGGTGCAAATAAGTAAAGCAGTAGGTGCACTATTAAATTTCATATTTTAGTGGTAATGTAAGTTAAATGGTAATGTCTCTCTCTAAAAGCTTCAAGTGCGAAGTATGTGATTTTTGCCTTCAGTCCTTTACTATTTCTACAGATGGCCAATGTCAGTACTATTTAAAAGATGCTACTGGAGAACAGGCAGAGGAATGATTAAATTAGATAAAAGATGTCCTTCAAACTGAAGAAGAAAATGAGTCTTGGTAAAACATCAGTTCAGGGAATGGGAAAACCCCACAGGGGCATCTTACAGCTGGGAATCCAGGACAGTTTGAAGGAAAGCTAATTAATTTAAATAGGAGTTAATTATTTGGACTACGATTAATAGAAAGACAACAGAACCCTTAAGCTAGTCAGTAATTAAAAACGTCCTACTTTTTTACATTTTTAGAAAAAGTTAGTATGACTGTAACTTCCACACAGTTATAAAAGCATTAACAAGCATTAACTTTGGACAGAGTATTTCCTTCTGATGTGTTCTTTACTTCCTTTAAAGCTCAACGGTAGTCATTAAAATTCTTCATATAGATATCTGCTTATTTAGGCATGACTATATGCATTCCATACAGCAGGTCCTGGAGTGTGCTTCTCAATTTAGTATTAGGAAGGGAGAGATTAAGATGAATCGTATGAGACTCCTATTATCACGAGCACCTGCAACATCATTTTTGAATTAGTCTTAAACCAGAGTGAAGTGTCTTGGAAAAGTCAGCTCAAGGGTTTGGTTGAGTTTTAATTTCCAGGCATGTTTTAGAAAGATATTGCAGTTTATCTTCTGCAGCTGGCTCATATACATGGGACTCAGCCCCTGAGCAGCATATGTAGACATACTAGCCCCACTTACGACATCTGTCATACATGGCAGGGCATTCATTGTGTGG
This sequence comes from Nycticryphes semicollaris, assembly GCA_013400055.1. Taxonomy (NCBI): domain Eukaryota; kingdom Metazoa; phylum Chordata; class Aves; order Charadriiformes; family Rostratulidae; genus Nycticryphes; species Nycticryphes semicollaris. Next base: position 262,075 of record VXBJ01002456.1, read on the forward strand.
TTGCCTGTCGTTCTGCCTGTACCAGATGTATACAAGGATTGCTCAGTGCAAGTTTACCCCAAGGAATATGGCTTATATCAGGCTGCTTGGAAATTTTACTGTAAATTTGTGATGTTGGTTTCTGTTCCCTTAACAGATGGTGCTAGGCTGTTACACAGTTGAAGTTGCATATGGGATTAACAAAAAACCTGCAATGTCTCCTGTTGCTTCTTGAAGCTCTTAACTTGTCAGGCCTCTGTAATTGCTTTCTCAAGCAATTGACACATGAGTGTCAAGGTACAGATTTTCTGACATGCAGTGATCTGTCATGCCATAAACTCTATGACCCTATATCATCTTGTCCTGAAGTCTGCAAATTAAGGTGCCAAGCTTTGCTAGAATTTAAAGCATGTGACAAAATTTTCCACATATTCCTACTCTCTATAAATAAGTCATACATGTAAAGAAACAAAATAAGGAATTAAAAGGATTAAGAAATATTAGAAAAGGATAAAATAACAAAACTAAAGTCAGCAAAGACAGCAGCTAATGATTTTTTCATCTGAACCACGCGGATGAAGACCAATGTGGTGTTTTCACTTTGTGGCTCCACCAGATAGAGAGGAGTCAATCTGCTAATCTTCTGGTTTGTTTCTGGCTTTCCTAAAATAGTCAGTTCTCAGACCTGTCATTAGCAACCTGGTAATTGCCTTAGAATGAATACTTCTGTTAAGAAATTATTTGTGGCCATTGCTTTCTGCAGAGCTTTCTTCACATGTTATGTTAAACTTGTACAGAGTGTTTTCAGGGTTTCCATGAAGCCACTCTGCCACAAACTTTAGAATGATTGTATTATTTAAACAAAGCTAAGTTTGCAGCTCTGATCTGCAGTGTGCTTTTACTCATTCTCAGCAAACAAGCCATATTAAGCTGAACATTTTCTGAAATAGGAAAGCATTGCAGCTTAACGGCCCATGTTTTTACACTCTAAGTGTCTATATAAATTGTATGAATTCACAAGCCCCAAATATTGCAGCTTTGTGCAACTTTGTTTCCTTTCATACCACTGACGAGTACAGTATTGACTAAGGAAGTCAATCAAGGTTTGCTTTTCTAGTAATGATTTCACTACACAATACAAAATAATAAATCGTAAAGAACTGGAAATAAAGAGTGTACATTCAGTTCATGTTAATATGGATCTCATAATGTGCAGCCTTCAGAGAATCATAGAATCATAGAATGGTTAGAGTTGGAAGGGACCTTAAACATTATCAAGTTCCACCACCCTCACCATGGGCAGGGACACCTCCCACTACAGCAGGTTGCTCAAAGCCCCATCCAGCCTGGCCTTAAACACGACCAGGGATAGAGCATCCACAACTTCCCTGGGCAACCTGTTCCACTGCCTCACCACCCTCACAGTAAAGAATTTTCCTCTGGTATCTAATCTAAATCTCCCCTCTTCCAATTTAAAGGCAATACCCCTTGTCCTGTCACTACACTCCCTGACAAAGAGTACTTCTCCAGCTCTCCTGTAGGCTCCCTCCAGATACTAGAAGGCTGCTACAAGGTCACACTGGAGCCTTCTCTTCTCCAGTCTCAACAACCCCAGCTCTCTCAGCTTGTTTTCATAGGAGAGGTGTTCCAGCTCTCTGATCATCTTTGTGGACTTCCTCTGGACTCGTTCCAATGGGTCCATGTCCTTCCTGTGTTGAGGACTCCGGAACTGGACACAGTAGTCTGGGTGGGGTCCTGCAATAAATACATTCCAAGCAATGTATTTATCTCACTATTGAATGGAAAAGATATTTCTTCTCCTATTACTTTCTCAAGAGGCAGCTGATCATGCAGAAGCAGAATAGAAAAATGAAGTGATCCTCTCATCTTCATAGCCAATCAGCTAGGAAGAAACATGGAGGTTTAACCCTTTTTCTTTCCATAAACCCCCCTGTAATCTCTCTTGCATCAGGGTTTAGCTCTCTGTGGATTTCAGCTTGTTTAATTTACACTTTTCAGTAGATGAAACACGCTTGGACTAGTTTCCAGAGATTCCTCAACCAAAGATTTTTTCAAAGTTTCTGGTCTCTTTGATAGTACTTGTGACAACTGTGAAAGCCTTTGTGGAAAATGGAAGTGAAGAATGAATAGTTGTGCTGTGTCTTCCCAACCAAGAAGTGAGAAAGACATTTGGAATTAATGTGTCTACATATTAAAGATAAAGTCTACTAAAGCCCATCTGAATTTTAGTCTCTCAACTCAGAATCAATTTGGCATTAATGTGACAAAGAAGCAAACTAGGAGTCCTTAGCTGACACCTAAAAATCAGCAATCTCCTTCTGCAAGCTGGAAGTAGAGATTACCCTTATGGCCATAAAATATGGAAGAAATGAAACAACAGAGGATACACGTGGATAAAATTTGTGCGTACAAGCTGGATTTTATTCTGCCTGTATGTAGAGACTCTGCTCTTATCAAAATAAAGTTGGTGTCATTTGAGATACACTGTGGTAACTTGCCTGGTCTCCTGAAGTTCAGATGCAGACAGGTGGTTTCCTGTATTTCCTTGTTCTACACCGGCTAGCTCTTTTGTGGAGTTATGGTGTGTTATTATGACATCTAAAATAGTAAAAATGCCTATGTTTAACACCTTTGTCATCTAAGTTCGTATATACAACACATTCAGCTCAGTATGATTGGTAGGGTGAGATTCAGTAACTTAAATATAGGCATCCCTTGACATTTCGGGCAACTTAAATGTTCTGTAAGAGTGGAAGCCTTTTGTTATTTAGGATAGATATGTGATGTTGTGTTGAGTTTTGCAACAAGTGAAACATGAAAGATGAAAAACTGGAATTGATAAGTTCTGTATGTACAAGCCTTAAAATGTGAATATGTGCCCTCCACCTCTGTTTTAAATCCAGAATGAAAAGAATAATTACAAAAATTTTATATGAATAAACGTATTTACATAAATCTTAAGTTTTTGCCAGACATCTAGAATATTTACTTTTAAAAGGAATCCAGTGACTCCTTTTTATTTATATCACATTAATTTCTTAAAAGAAATAGCAACAAAATAGCAAGAGTTACATGCAAAATAAATAAAAAATAAAGTACTAAGAACTCATACAGTTTCAGTGTAACATGGAATATGTTATATCCTTTTTCATATATTGCATATTTGACTTCTGATTTTTGAATATGCTAATTACATTTATCTGTCATTTGCTTTTTACAGCTATCAATGGCCAATTTTTACTATTAGATGTTAAATGACAAAGACAAAAACATTTGGAATTAGAAAGATTCATGAATATTGATTTGTTTCAAATAGGCAGGCTTGTATCTTTCACTCTCAAGTCACCGAACAGCAAATTTTGTAATACATTAATTACTGTATTTTAAATATACATCACATGATTATGGGAAAAAAACCCTCACATTCTTAAAATTCAGGAGAATTTTCAAATAGAAAATGGAGATGAGTCCATTTTTGTTGAATAAATAACCTGTCATAGAAAAAGTCATAATATATGAAAATAAGTCACTAAATGGAAACACTTTGTGGCAGGCAAAGGATTGAATGGTTGAATGGAAGTGTGTGAATGAGTGAATGGAGGGAAGTGTGTAAGTTTGTGCTTTCATGTAATTACATGTACACAAGCATTTGCAGACCTGAACAAAAATTAGAACAAATATTACCTGGTTTTAGCTTATATGTAAACTTTATTTTTTTTTCCCCATGAAATACCTATTTCAACACTGGTAAATTAAAAATATACTATTGCTCTAGTCTTGAAATGAGAAAATGTCTTGTAATTAACCCATGTTATTATGAGAACAGCAATAAAGTAGACTTTTTTTCTAATATGAGTTCCATAGCAGGATATAATGATAACTAAGAAGATCATGCACTCAATATTCTTCAGAGAGCTATTAGACTCCAGGAAGAAAACCCATGTATCTGTGGCTATCATGACTCAGAGAAGCTGCTATTAACCACCTAGATGAGAATGACATAGAAGACAAACTTGCTGCCAGAAAAGTCTTGCTACAATTTCTGTTTATGCATACACAGGTCTAACTGCAGTAAGGCCCTGAAATCAAAAGTAGAGAATATAGTTGAAAAATAGTAGAATGTGAGATAATATTGCTGCATTGGCAAGAATCAGGAGCTAATTCATTAAAAATAACAGCATTGTTTTCATCTAAATTTGCAAGATTAAATCTATTCTCCTAAATGGAGTGAGGTGTGAATTAGTCATTTGTGACAATATTATTGGTCCTTTAGTCTGGAGCTTTCTCAGTTCTTTTGCAAATGGTTTATGTTTTGAATTTAGTGTTCTGATGATGTTTTCAATATGATTTTCCTGAGCTAATGGACCTTTGCTAATTCCTTATATTTTTTACTTATAATAAACAATTATAAGATATGAGCAATACCAGTGATAGAAATTTAGCAGTTGGCATATTCTTGCATTATCAAGGATAACTGGCTGCCATAATAGGGTAAAAAATAGTAGACTGCAGCAGTTGCGGTTCACTACAATACGATTGCAACAGCTGCTGTTGAGAGACTGAAATTGCTATGCATGTTTTTTTTATTTTTTTTTTCTTTTTTTCTAAAAACTACTTCTCAAATATCTCGAATGCTAGCACTTCTGGAAAAATGATCCCCTCTCAGGTATAAATAAATAAATATTTTCGATTCTTTTAATTTTTAAGAGCTTGGGTCCTAAAATTGCCTATGACGACAATTTGCAGAAAAAAAACCGTAACTCAGGAAGGTGAAAATAAAGTCATATTTCAAGACAGCTGTATGTCTGAACTTGAGTCATCAGCAAATGTCAACATATTCTGCTCAGAAAAGGTTGTTCAGAAAGTATTACCTAGGCAGTATTTTGTTTCTCAAAATATGACAGTGTTAGCAGTTTCTCAGTTACTGATTCTAAATAATTCCTTCTTATTATTTTTCTAGCCAGTAGTGTTTTGACTAATTCTTATAATAAAGGAGTTTTCTTGATTAAGAGAAGACTTATCAATATTTATATTGCAAAACCAGAGACTGTAATTGTAATTTGTTATAACAGATCATTTTTTGAGACTACAAGGTTGCAGAAGAACATGAATTCCAGTGGCCGGCTAAACTACCGAGAAACATGGAACAGGTTTATCTCATTGCAATAGGCATTTTTGATAAAATTCCATCTGGCATATGGTCTCAACAATTCCCAGCTGGTGCATGGTCTATTGCACAGTCTACAGCAGCCCCTGGTGGGTTAACACAGGGCAGCAAATCAAAAAGCTGCTTCTAGCTTTCTAACAGACACTGAACTGCTGAAATTTCACACATCAAAAAATGTATGAGTAAGACACAGAAAGTTCAGTGGTAATGAGGAAGAAAACATAGCTGCATCAAAGGCACAAAACTATCCATGCTCTCTAACTGGAAAATTAATCTATCCTCTGTAACCAGAAATTAGATCATTTTGTGAGTAAGTGTTAAGAGAAGCAATGAAGAGTTGTGCAGTGACTTAGTGACATAAACACCAACCTTGTTTTTTGCCACCACTTTCCCCGTAACACCTTACCAAAGTGAATGAATGAGGACAAGCAAGTGGGCAGAGATGTAGGGAGCAAATTTTAACTGCATCACTTGGGTAAAGACTGTCCACCCATCCATATTGATTTCTATATTCTTCATGCAATGGGTAGCAATGCTGAGGATATTTTTGCTGTTAGATATCTACATGATATGAAAGACTTAAATTCCTTCAAAATTTTGTGCAGAGCCCTTTGTACACAAAATGGAAGAATTAAAAATCCCAAATTTGAAGACACAAATCTGTATGTTAACATAGTTCATGTCCCTTTCAATTTGAAGGAAACTATAGCTCTTCGTGAATAAACTGCAGTGGGATCTTTAATTGCTTCTTATATGGTTTTATGTGATTACAATGTTCAGGTTCATCAGGAAAAAAAAACCAAAAAACTGAGGCCTTTTGCCTGACAGAATTCCCTCTTTTATAGATTTCTAAACATGTAAGTTTTAAAATGGGAAAAAAAGTTCATTGTGTCTGCCTCAATTAAAAATTCTGCACCGCTGAAGTATAAGCATGCATTTTTTGGCCCACTGAAATTACTGTATGTTTTCCTTACAGTAATTAGTAACTTTGGAATAGAAGACATTTATTCATCAATGGATTAGTTTTCTATGAAAAATGACAATTCTATGACATCACTAAAGCCTAAAAAACCCTATATTTCCTGAAAAGCAAATGTAAAAGATAACTATTTGAGAATCTCTATAGCTGACAAACTTTATAATGAGACAAACTTTTAAGTTGTACTATTTCTTCATTAATATGTATTACACTGATTACTATTACATTAATTACCTCCATGAAGTACACAACCCATCCCCCTTACCTTGCCGTGCTGTCTCCCCATTTTTGTTCATTGATCTATAAAAAAAGAAATATTTTTCATCTATTCAAAGATGCAAACTAAATGCTGCAAATAAAAAACATAAAAATACAGCTTTGCAAGCATTATCTAAAGCGTGTCACTTATGATTTTAAACCCAGCATGTGACTGATTAGCCCACTACATTTAAACGTAAAAAAGGAGGCTAGAAAAATGAAGAATTATTCCTGCTCTGACTTCTCAAAGAGCTGAGTAAGACAGAACTACACCAGGAGCAAATACTTACTCATATCTGCATGAGTGGGTGTTAATACCAAATATTTCAAGAACCTTTTTTCAAAAGGCTTCCAAACATTTCTTAGTTGGGGTGGTTGAGTGGGTTGTTGTTATTTTTTTAAGTAAATCCATATTTACCCTAATCACACACAAAATCTCTATAATATTAATTTCTCTATTACGTATTATTGATAGTATCATGGTAATGTTGTTATAGAAGAGTAAACTTGTGAAATTTGAAGCCACATGAAGTCTCCACAAACAATCTGGCACTAACTCTCCATCTCTGCAGGAACAAAAGTACTTTTCTTTTGTTATTATCCATTTGTAACTCTTTGTTCTGCCAGAGAACAGCTTGTTTCCTTCTAAACTATGATCTTGTTTTTGCTTCTGGTGTGTGGGTGAACCTGCGTGTAGTGCACAGGGGTCTCAGGCCGAGTGCATTGAACTAGCTGAGAATAAGCAGTTCATCTGACATGCACACGGTGGGACAGGAGGTTGCCTGAAGCTGGAGGGTGCTAGCAGATGTAGCAAGGCATGGCATGCATCACTTGTGCCAGGGCTGCTCTGCATATGCCTCTGCATTAAGGCTGAGGAAGCAAGGTTGATCTCATATGGCCATTGGATTATTAACATTATTTTCTCTCCTGGAAAATCAGAACTTCGTATAATTTATTGAATAAGATCTAGAACACTATGAAGCCATTAAGGTCATATTCGTGATTTCAGTGTAACTATGATTAGATAGAAGCCCAACATATCTACCATTTCCTTAGCATTAGAATATATAGATGAGGCTGGATGAGGAGAGAGCAGCAGATGTCATCTACCTTGACTTCAGCAAGGCTTTTGACACTGTCTCCCATAACATCCTCATTAGGAAACTGAAAAAGTGTGGGCTAGATAAGGGGACAGTGAAGTGGATTGAGAACTGGCTGTTGTGACAGAGCTTAGAGGGTTATAATTAATGGAGCAGGGTCAGGTTGGAGGCCTGTAATCAATGGTGTCACCCATGGGTCAGTATTCGGTCCAGTCTTGTTCAACATATTCATCAATTACTTGGATGAGGGGACAGAGTATATCCTCAGCAAATTTGGGAGGGTTGACTGACACTCCAGAGTGTTGTGCCACCAGCCAGTGTGACCTGGACAGGCTGGAGAGATGGGCAAAGAAGAACCTAATGAGGTTCAACAAGGGCAATTGTAGGGTTCTGCAACTGGGAAGGAAGAATGTAGGGCACCAAAAAAGGTTCAGGGCAGACCTGCTGGAAAGCACTNATGGTGTCACCCATGGGTCAGTATTCGGTCCAGTCTTGTTCAACATATTCATCAATTACTTGGATGAGGGGACAGAGTATATCCTCAGCAAATTTGGGAGGGTTGACTGACACTCCAGAGTGTTGTGCCACCAGCCAGTGTGACCTGGACAGGCTGGAGAGATGGGCAAAGAAGAACCTAATGAGGTTCAACAAGGGCAATTGTAGGGTTCTGCAACTGGGAAGGAAGAATGTAGGGCACCAAAAAAGGTTCAGGGCAGACCTGCTGGAAAGCACTTCTGAGGAGAAGGAACTGGGGATCCTGGTAGATAATAAACTATACATGAGCCAGCAATGTGCCCTTGTAGTCAAAGAGGACAAATGGAATCCTGGGCTGCACAGGGAAGAGTGTGGCCAGTAGGTTGAGGGAGGTCATTATCTCCCTCTACTCTGCACTGGTGAGGCCACAACTGGAATATTGTGTCCAGTTCTGGGCTTCCCAGTTCAAGAGAGACAGGGAACTGCTGGAGAGAGTCCAGAGTAGGGCAACAAAGATGACCAAGTGAATGGAGCACCTCTGTTCTGAGGAAATTCTGAGACATGGGTCTGTTTAGCCTGGACAAGAAAAGGCTGAAAGGAGACTTCATCAAGACTTATAAATATCTAAAGGACTGGTGTCAAGAGGATGAGGCCAGAGTCTTTTCAGTGGTGCTTGATGGTAGGACAAGGGACAGCAAGCACAAGCTGAAACACAGGAAATTCTATGAGGGAATGACTTGAAAAGGGAAAATTTCTTTACTTTGAGAGTGACAGAGCCCTGGAACAGGCCCAGGAACAGCCCCAAGAACCGAGGGTTTGTGGAGTCTCCTTCTCTGGAGATACTCAAAACCCTCCTCGGTTCATTCCTGTCCAGCCTGCTGTAGGTGAAACTGCTTTGGCGGGGGGGTTAGATTAGAAAATCTCCAAGTAGGCTTTGTACCCTACTTTATGCTATATTCGAGTCACTAACAGGGAAAAAAAAATCAAGAAAAAAGAACAGATGGTTTGAAATAAGAAAGATGAAAAGAGGAAGGGAAAAATAATAATCCCCAGGTATTCATTACCAAATGGAGGCATCCTGACAAATGATACTGTGGCTGTGAATAATTTTGTGAAAATACCAAAAAACCTCCACAACTAAGCTTTCTTAGAATGAGGGAGACCTGAAGATAAGAATTATGACTATGGGCTATAGGAGCACTCTTGGAGTCCTGAAATCCAGGGCCAAGAATTATGTGGTATGAACACCATCAGTCTGCCCTAGAGAGTGTTATCCCCATTGGGATAAGATAAATAGGGATTACTGACATAAATTATTTCAAGTCACTTGCCCTCAGAGTCTAAGATCATCCTTACCCATCATTCATGTAACACCACAGACACTTTCAGTGTCCTTCCTCCCAGTGAGATATAACATGGTCTTGTACCTACATCATTTACTATTTAGAAGAAATACTTGGCATTCATAAACAGATGGAGTTTCTGTGTTTGGAAGAATAGGACAAACTGGTCAAATCAAAGATTTCCAAGTCTGAGAGAATCAACAGTGCTATCTTTATCGTGTAGTACTTCTTCATAACTTCTGCTTTTACAGAGAGAGGTCATGATTTGCAGTTCAGCAATTCAGGCATGAAAGAAGCCCTGCTGCCACATATGAAGATAACAGTTGCTCTGTAGGAGATGATGGCAATTTTTATTTTTTTTTTTTTTTTAATTTCATGGAAAATTATATCAGAAATTCTTTGGAGAAACTTTTCTCATTAGGCTATGAAAAAGTTGTTATTTAGATTCTTCTACTAAGGATATCTTCCTGGTAAACATGAAGATAATAATTTATGACATTAAGTGAACAGGCTTTGAGGCTGTTGTAACATCATATGAAGGAAGGAATCATTTCTTCTGAATGACTCAGAGATTATTAAATCACAGGACAAAATTTACAGGTATGTCATCAAGGAATGTCTGTGCCAGTTGCATTTCCAAGTACACTGATATCTTTCAGAAACTATAAGCAGAAGATTCTCAACTCTGACATCAGCACAGGAACTCAAATACTCCTAAAGAGTACTATCTACCTTTCCACTGTGTGATCAGACAGCTGCTTTAGTATTCTAGAATGATTCTAAAAATGTCACTCAGTGAGCGCTTCCATATTCTGCTACAGGTGCAATATGCCATACTTCTCCAGGATACACAGGTACACATTTACTTCACAGCACTTTTATCCTGCTTGATTTCAGCAGCTTCACACTGATATCCCCCTGAAGCATTTCTTTTATTTGCTTGCTCCTGAGCCTTGCTGATACTGTGGCAGGCGTATGTCATAAGGACACTACACTCGAGGGATAATGACATAGAAAAATCACAGTATACTAATGGTAGATTTGCAGGGAGGAAAAAAAAATGCTAATATTTCTCTGAAGTTATCTTCTCAGTCATGGCCAAACTAAAAACATTCTGCTTGATGGAAATTGTTCTGATATTGAACTCTAGCCAACAGGAGATTTTTGGGCTAATATGAATCTTTTCCTGCTATTTGATAAGAAGCACTGTGACAACTCAGTGGACATAAAAAGTCAAACCAAGTTTGAAGATATTGTCGCATTTACCAATATTTCTTTGTTATATTTGAGTGAAGAAAGAGAAAGAACTTTAAAAGATAGAGGAATATAAATAAAGAAAAATACTTTAAAAAGCCAGGAATTTTCCTGAAATACTTGTTGCTATATACAGCAATAGCATCTGCACTAGTACTTGCAGAGTGGAAGGCAGATTGTGCTACCAAAATTAAAAAGACATTCCTGCAACACCAAGAACCTCTCATAGGAGACGTTTGGGCAGGTTTCTCAAAATAGTGCACAGGAGTTTTATATTTGCAAGCAGTATGTTGCCTATTATTTTCAATACCTTTTCAGATCACCAGAGACTGGTTTACCTTACAGGACGAAAACTTCAGATAACCTTTGGCACCTTTGGTGGTGCAAATATCCTTGGTTATTCATTACCACATGGAGGCATTTTTGCAAGTGATACTGTAACTGTTTGTTACTGAACAATTTTTGTGAAAGTACCAAAAGAAAACAAAACTTTTTGAAAGAAGGAGACTTTTTCTGGAAGCTTATATTCAGTTATTTAGTTTTAAAGCAGAACTCTTAATAATATTATGAGTTGTCTAAAGATTTTCAGCAAACCAGCACTAAAAGTGCATCATATTTTTGTACAGATTTTCATATTTATTGTATTGCTAATTCAACCTTAACTTATAATTGATCCCACAGTACTCATCAGAATTAATTATTGGTATGTGGGAAAAAATATTCAACAAATTGCTTACAAATGAGATGTGAATTATTCTGAAGGTTTTGTGTCTGTAGATGAAACAGATCAAACATTCTGTAGATATCTGCAGTAACTGTTGTAAATTTATGCTGAAATGTCAGGTTTTTAATTGAATACTTTCTATTCCATATTCAATAGTTCCACCTAAAGCTAATAAATACAAAAAATTAATAAAATATTTACATCACATTTGTTAATGGTTTCTAAATGCTGTTTTGAAGCAGTCACAAATGTAAAAACTTAATCAAATGAAGTGTTTGCTAATGAAAAATTTAGATATTTATGTCTGACAAGTATCATTCACATATTTGTCAATCCTGTTTTATTGTTTTAAACACTTTTGTATTGAATGAAGAATGTTACATAAGTAGTGGTCCCTAGCTAAAACTACACAAAATTTCTGGCAAGAATACAAGTATTATTGTGAAGAGGAAAGCAGTATACAGATCGATACTGCCAATTTTATTCCACAGTATTTCCAGGCCCACCACAAATAATGGAGTTTGAAATAAAAAAAAATAAATCCTCTGTACAGAAATACTAAAACACGGCAGGTTCCCATCTGCTAGGTGAACCAAAGAAATTAACTTCTTATATGTTCAGCTGACTGTATATTAATTTTCTAAGAGTGCAATCAGGTCCTTATTTGGAGACACCTAATGGTCACTTCTTCAGTTTAATTTATCAGTATGTTTGAAAAACATAAATCACTCAGTCATCTCTACAATCATTCTCTGATCCTGTGTTTAACTTCTGGATAATAACCCAGCTCTAGAAACATATATAATCAGAAAAATCAGTTATATAGCATATGTATGGTGAGGCTTTTAGTGTTTTCTGTCAAAAGAGACAATGCCATCTGCAGCAACAAAGAAGCATAAAGAATGCAGTCCTCACTAATGCCTTTCTGCTAACATTTACATTCTTGAAAACTGAAAGAGATTCTAACCATCAGAATGAGATGCAAAACTTTCTTCAAAAAGAGGTTAAACAAAACAGTTAGGGTAAAGATTGACTTTGATAAAATGGTGCCTGACACTTCAGTTTACTTATTCACCTGCAAGAAGATCTATGTGTAGATTCAATGACCCATGTTATCCTATGTTACTAAAAATACCCTCTTGCCTCTAATTTAATAAAAGAGAAACAAAATACCAAATTTATTAATATATCTAATTATTGATTCATTTTTACACAACCAGCTGCTTAGTATTATACAATCATATCAGCTATGTTCTTATTTCATAATAGTTTGTGGAAGATGCTAATAGGGAAACACCAGAGGAAATGAAGAAAACATGGCAAAGTGAAACTCATTCTAAGTAGACTAGTAAATTTATCTGATGTAATAGCAATCTAGAAGCATCTGAATTTTCCTGTGGATTCATGTTGTACATCTGCGAGTGATCAACTGAAATGATCCTGGAATAAATTTCTCAAGTGTAGGAACTGGACTCAGTAATATATGAGTAGGTATTCAATGCTCTTTTCTACACTTTTTAATGTCCTGCTTAGCCTTCATTTGCCACAACTGTTGCACAATACCTTGGCTGTCCTATCTGATCTGGCCATCTCTGCTAGATCTGTGTATATGCCTTGGATAGTCATTTCATATGACACTTGAATTTTCAAAACTTACTGACATGTGAACATTTAAGTTTTGTCCAGTTTAGTTCTGAACAGGAACCTACCCATAAAATCTTAGATGTAGACTCTATACAGGGAAAAAATATGTATCATAAGGGCTTATAAAAGTTTCTGAATATGGTGGGCAAAGGTGTGATACTTAAAGACAATCACAGCTCCAACTTTCCTTTGGAACTACCCTAAATAAGTCAATGTCCAAGGCAGATCTTCATTGGTTCACGCCTCTGGGTGATAGAAAGGATCAATTAGAACTTTTAAGATTCACAATTTGGAAAAAAAAAAAAAAAGAATCTTTCACAACATAGGAAATATAACTTCACGATCCAATTGTTCAAAAACAAGTCAAAGTTCAATATCTTACAGCTCTGGAAGGTATTATTCCTAGAAATTATGTTCCCCAGAAATTCTGGAAGAACTGGGAACAAGTCTTACGAGGAGCAGCTGGGGAATTGGTATTGTTTAGCCTGGAGAAATAGAGACTCAGGGGAGACCTTGTCACTCTCTACAACTACTGAAAGGAGGTTATAACGAGGGGGTCAGTCTCTTCTCCCCAGTAACAAGTAATAGAACAAGAGGAAATGCCCTCAAGTTGCACCAACACTGGTTTTGATTGAAACTTACAATACATTTCTTCATTGAAAGGATTTTCAAGCATTTGAACAGGCTGCCAGGCCAGTGGTTAAGTCACCATCCCCAGAGCTGTTTAAAAGACTTGTAGAAGTGGTGCTTAAGGGACATGGTTTAGTGGTGGACTTGAAAGTGCTAAGGTAATGATTGGATATTATTATCTTAAAAGTCTTTTCCAACCTAAATGATTCTATGATTCTGTGAATATTCATACAAGGAAGATGTTGGAGTAATTTGATGCTCATTTTCTGCAACCATGTTGAATGCTTTCTAACTATTAATATGTGATATGCTTCTGTTGCTATAGTAGTAGTATAAAGCATTTCAGACAGCATTGAATTAATCTAACTTTCAATGCCTGCAATGACATAAAAGAAATGCGTAAGTGGCATTTATCTTCTTTGATGATAACTGGAACGTAAGGATGGGATTCATATGCCTGCACGTGGGCATCTCATCTCATTTACATGCTGCAGTGTAAAGACCTCCTATATGATCTCTGCAAATAAAAACACTTAAGTGCAAATAACAATACATCATGCCAGTATCATAGTGAAGGTTGGCTAACCAAACTCTTCAGGTGTGAAAAGGGTAACAGAGTACAGGAAATAATTTTGTCACATTCTTTACAATGGAATACAGGATATCTACTTGTCTTTCTGTTCTTCATTCTTTGTCTTAACTATCTCACACTGATATATGAGGTAGTTCAGTAAATTTGTGATAACTGCAGAAGACATAAAAACTTCCAGAATAACAGCTAGAGGTCTAGGAGAATAACCATTGAAACATCAAGTAGCGCAAGATAAGCAGCTTAAGGTAACAGAATCAAGGTCTAATTTCTGAGCAAAGTAAAGTTTTTAAATTCTGACTCAAAAGGAAAGATATAATTCAAATCCCATAATCCATGTTTAGCTCCAATATAGGTAATGTTTACATTAGTACAGCTCCTAATAGTGGGATGTAATTGCCTAGCCTATTAAAAAGGGGGGTTAATGAGAAGTCGGGTGTGATAATCTATAGCACGTAAACTGTCATATGTAATCTGTGCTTAAAAACATATCTCGGTTTTGCAAAGTCTGACTATTTTAATAGTTTCATCATTAAGAAGCTAAAAGTTCAATTCATTTGCCTCAAAATAAGCACCTGAAATGCTCTAGTGCTATCACCTTGTTTAGCCTCCAGCTGATGCTCAGTTATGGTCTGAATACTGTATTCATAACTGTATTAATATAAGGAGCACAACTTCTTTATGGTTTCTCAGCTATGAGTAACAAAGTGTGCAAAATTAATTGATCCAGAGAAAAAAAAAAAAGTGACTCTATAAGCTAATGATTCTGATGATTCTGGAGTTCTTCAGAAAAAACAGAAAAACAGAAAGTCCTTGATCTTGTTCTTTCTCTATATAATTTTTTTTTCATTTTATTAAAGTATTGGAATAAAACACATAAGCAGTCTTTAGACTCTCATCTTTAGAACTAAGTGGATTATACTGTCTTCCACTTCATGAAATTCACATTTTTGGCTGATTAGTAACCTAATTTGAACACAGGAGACTAAAACCACTCCAAGCCTAATTATTTTATTTTCTTCCTAGTAATACTTTTGCACTTATATTAAGCAATCAGTAAATAATATTGTAGGAAAAAAGTCTTTCTAGGACAATTTATGCACATACGCTAAGTAGTGGGTATGTAACAATCTAGAAACCAGTCTCCTATTTTATTCGTCTGGAATCACTCTCATGCTTGCTAGTTGTTCGTCTAGCCCTGAAGCCATTGCACTCACATCTGCATGGCATTTTAGCACTAAAAAAGTTAAATTAGAGATTATCCCTCTAGGTTAATCAAAAGAAAGATAGCAAGAATGATTTATTAAAGAAATACTTTATTTGGATGCAAATTTCTTCAGGATTAGAAGAACATAGATTTTAAACTTTGCTGGGTCTGCCTTGGATGGAGTTTACTTTATTCATACCAACCCACACAACATTATGTTTTAGATGTGTGATCAAAATTTTTTTGATAACACACTGTTTTGTTATTAGTTGTAATTAAATTAATATTATTAATATTTGGAACAGTGTTTTCACAGCATCACCACTTTCTCTGTTTCTCAGTCTAGTCTCTCTGCAGAGAGTAAGCTGGGGGTGAGCAAGAAGTTAGGAGGCGTCACAACCAGGACAGCTGACACAAATTGATCAAAGGAACATTCTATGCCATATAACACCATACTCATCAATAAAAAAAAAAAAAA
>VXBJ01002456.1:281678-293075 GCA_013400055.1 Nycticryphes semicollaris
TTACTAATATTAAACTTCAAGTTATAGTGAAGGTCACTTCACTAGCTATATTCTTCCTGGAACCTAAGGCTTTCAGCTACATCTAACCAGGTCTGCAGAGCACTTAAAAACAATCAATAAAGGAAGGAGGTAGAAGGATGTCTAGGAACTAAGATGCATGACCTGCAAATCTACTGTGTTCCTGGAGTGTTCTAAATAAACCTTTTGATCAGCCTGTTAAAATGGATACCTGTGTAGTGGGATTAAATTACCAGACATTCATCTGGTGAAATTTCAGATGTCACAGGGTAGCAAAAATATCTGTGCAGTGCTAACTGAGAACCTTGGAGAGACATTCAGCATTCCAAACAACATATAGAAGGTCACTCATGATGAGCTCACATATTTTAAATGTCACTACGTGCTTACGTTTGTACAGATGAGTCTCAACCTTCCTGCCTTCTTTAGGGTGAGCTGACGTACTATGTGGCTGAGATGGAGTCAGTTTTTTTTCATCATAGCCCACGTGGTGTTGTGTTTTTGATATGTTATGAAAAAAGTGTTAATAATACAACAGTGATTTTGTTATTGCTGACAAATGTTTGCATAGGGTCAAAACCTTGTATTTTTCCCACTCTGCCCCCTGCAGCAAGTAGGCTGGGGATGCACAAAAAGCTGGGAACAGAAACAAGTCGGGCAGCTGACCCCACTGGACCAAAGGGATATCCCATACCATCTGACATCATCAGCAATAAAATCTGGGGAAAAGAAGGAGGGAGAGGAGTTGTTTGGAGTTATGCCATTCATCTTCTCACATAATTGTTACACGTCATGAAGCTGTGCTTTCCAAGACAAGGCTCAGAACAAAACATTTAATCACAAACTGTTATCTTTCACAAATGGATTCAAATAAATGTTCACATTAAATCTATATTTTCCAAAATAATCAGTCTGAGGTTTCTGCATTGAATTTAAAAAAAAAAAAAAAGCACCATCATTAAAAAATAAATATTTTCCATATCATTCATCCATATCATGTATATTCCCTGATTCTCACCCTTTGTCCTTCAAAAAGCCAAATAAACTACTACTAACAGTTCCTGAAAGTAAAGCAAACATTACACTCCAGAACAATATACACTGACACAGACAAATGAGTTGTCTTACTGTATGGAGAGCCAGTCAGGAGAAAAATTGCCATTGTTCAATCACATCAGAACAAACATTTAGAAATTTTGATAACCATGTTTGAATGCTGCTCTATGAAATTATATGGAATAGATGTTCTTGTCTTATAGTATGTGCCTCAGCAACTGAGCTGAGCTTACTAAAATGTTGCATTTTGCTGACTGAATGAAAAGCAAAAGGTCTGTGTGGCCTTTACAGGAATGTATTTTACACTTTCAAACCAAGAACCTACAGTTCAACCAGGAAGTCTTATATCAATCAATTAAATTGATTTTGAGATTGTGTCACTATTGTTAGAAAAAAAATATGCAAAATCTTGAGATAATTCAACTCTGTATATAGCAAACTGTTTAGTTCATAACATTTTACAGCACAGGGGTAAGAAAGTACAGTCAGGTACGAAGGAGTGAAGTTGGGTGGGGAGAAGGTGGGTGGTTTTTTAATTTTCTGTCTATTTTTTACCAAGCAAATCTATTTTAATTACCAAGAATTAATTTTTTTTTTTTTTTTTCAAAGGCTGAGTTTGTTTTGCCCATGATGGTAACTGGTAAGCAATCTCCTTGTTTTTATCTTGACCTATGAGAGTTCTCGTCCTATTTTCTCCCCATTTTGTTAATGAATGTAAATGAGAAAGCAGCTAGGTAGGCATGTGGCTGCTAGCCAGGACTGAGCTACCATACCCTGCTGTCTTGTTGCCCCAGAAGATTTAAGGGTAATAAAAGTCCTCTCTAAGGATCAGGAACTGTGAATGTGAGACTTACTCCAGTTATTGGAAGAAGTCATCATCATCTTCTTCATGAGCAGGCAGTCTTTAGCAGGCATCCATCAGGATAGTACCCACATTGGCCTATGCATTCATCCCAACCTGTAAAGTTTCTTTGGTTTACCATTCCATCCCTAGATAAAGCTTAAATCATTCTCACATAAAGGGCCCATCTCCCTGTTGCCTTTCTACCAGTCCTTTCTAAAAAGCCAATACCAATCTATTGCAACACTCTAGCTGTGTGAGCTATTCTATCAAGTCTCTGTAATCCCAATGAGGTCTTAGCCCTGCAACGGTTCCAAGACATCTAATTCCTAATGCGTAATGTTCCGTATATAATGCGCATAGGTACACAGGCATTTCAGAGAGGCACACAGTGGTGAAAAGTTCCCAGAAAAAGTGTGAGAGCTTCTTCCATCGTACTGCCCTCTCATCACCTCCTTATTTATGCACATACACTTGAGGTAGGCTCCCTTCAGCCTTATTACATTGAATACAAAGTTTCTCTTGTCTGTGTCACCCTGACCCTTTGTTTGCCAACAGTTCATCGATTTCTTACTACCGTATGGGCTGTCATCTCCTATCTGTATCATTCCTATTTTAAAGCTCTCATCTCTTTGTCAGTCACCCTGCTGGCAAATATGTTTTGTCCCTACTTGGCTAGGTGGATCCTGCCTTTTCTTAGCAGTTCTCAAAGGCAGTTCAACAGCTGTAAAAGTTAAGTTGCTGCTGTCAGCACCAGCTATGCAACCTGCTACTGACACACAGGATGTGTCCACTCCTTTCTAAGCCTTTTCCTCTCACTGACAGAAGAGAGCTAAAAGCCACCTGGGCCTTTGTGCCCTCAACTTTTGCTTCTATGCAAGCACTTTTGATATGTTCCAGGTCTCCTGTGAAAATATCTTTTGTTCCTACACAGAAGAAAAGCAGGAAGTAATGGTCCAAGAATTGGGCCATCACTGGAAGAATATCTTGACAGAGTTTGGGTCAGGTGTGAGTCCAGGTCTAATGCAGGCAACTACTTTTTAACATAGAGTTAGTATCTATACAATTAACAATGGGCTCCTAGAGACAATTCCTTGATGCACATTCTGGCTATTCTAATTGTATTCTTAAGCACTATCCACACTCTCTCTGTATTTACTTGGTGCCAGACTACACGTTTCATAAGTATTGTGTATGATTGTTGTGATATAAAATCTTCTTGAAAATCTAATATTTAGATCCTAATCAACAAATCAAATAAAATGGCTTTAGGATGTCTTATTTATCTCTGAACTTTCATTAGAACTCACAGTCCAGCTTTTCAAAGCAGGAAAATGAAGATGTTGTCTGTATTGATAATGGATTTTCTTGAAATGGATCATATAGCAAAATACACCAGAGGAAACATTTAGTTGCTGTAGTTTGCCATAACTTTATTAAGTTAATTAAAGATATAGTAGTACTAAAGTCAAAATAAGTTCATGTTAAAGACTGAATCAACAAGTCAATAAGTTCAAATTACCAAGCCATCAAATCAATACAGAAAGTAATCAAATAAAACCCCGAGCTTGACACTAATATGAACTATTTTACATTAATCTTGTTCAAGTAGATTAAAAGAAGGAACAGGTGTTTTTGCAGGCTTTTATTTCATAGTAACCTATCTGCTATTTTAGCTAATGCAGTAGATATCTGGAACTGGTTATAGACACGCACTTCAAATGTAAATGCCAGTTCTGCAATTCAACACATCTAAAAATAATGATGGCCTATTGCATAAGATAACTAGTAAAGGAAAAATTGTGAGGAAACATTATATATNGTCTGAATAGAATAGCAAATCATAAAGGAATTTTGAAGATAATTAATATATTTTTTAGTAATTTTCTTAAGAAAGATTGAAGATTAAACACAGCGAACATTTTTAATTATAAGATTCAAATATGTTGGGACAAAATCTTGAACTCCCAATAAGTCAACTATGGCTCTCTCCATGAATTTTAGTTTTGACTTATCAGAAAATAGCTAGCAAGGGTTAAATCATTCTGTGTAGTCTCAGTCTCATCTAATTGGCAACAGTTTAAATTGATGACCACTTATCTAGAAATAAAAATGGATATGTAAGTGTCAACTGAAGAACATGAATATTTCATTGACCACTATATCTTCATTTCATAGATCTTGCAATATCAGATATTTTCTGGCAGATCTATCTGTGGGATATTTGTACTCAGCCATAAATGTATTTATTCTCATAACTGTATGCATTGATAGTGAAACAATGCATTACAGCTCTACAGGACTGTACAAAACCCAACTAATTAAAGGGGAATTTAGGAACAGTAACATCAAATAATAAACCCTCATCCATCCATATGTTAATTTTTATTTTAGTCCATAAGCAAGTGTAAAATCTATTTCAGTGTATTTGGTCTACATGGCCTAAATCGATTTTAGGGGAAAATAACCCTCTATCTTAAAAAAAGCAACCGCAAAAAAAAAAACCCCACAACAAACTGGCACATGCATTTGTATTTCTCCCACAACCACTCTGTTAACTTTAAAATTCAGCTTAGATTAGAACATTTATTTCCAATAGTCAGTAGTCACAAAATTAAATCTCTGTCCCCAAAATGTTTGATCCTGGAAGAATTTCAGATGACTTTTCTATGAAATATCATGAAATTGATGGCTGTCTAAAACAAAGATTAAAAAGATGTAGTAGAAATCCTTTCTACCTGGCCCTTCTATTATCATAGAATACCCTGAGACATGCCCCATATAGGCACTTCTTTCCAGCAGAATGACAGCATGACAAAGTAAGGCCCGTGCTTAACATATAAGCTTATCTGTGTGGTTTATATCTCCCTCATCTTTGCTATAAACTGATCTTAATATGGCTTGCAGACTAGGTCATGTGAATTGTACATTATACTATTCCCTCCCATATAAGCATGGCTTACTTTGAATTTTCTTCCAATTCTAACTAATAAAAACTTTTCCTTTCAGACACCAGCACAAAATAGATATAATGAACCAAGACTCCAGGTCTGAAAACAAAATAAATAATCATTATCTGCTAACTTAACTTATATCAACCATCTGAAAAACAAAAAAAAATGCCCAAATGGATTACATGCTGTGTTTAAAACAAACTCACTTTCATTTCTGTGGAGGCACTTCCATATTGCTGACTTGAAACTTCTGCCTTTTGACTAAACAATGAAAATGATAGACTGACATTAAGAAGTGTTTTATACAAGCCTCTACTTTGATAATAAAACAATAGTTCTTTAATTTAAGAAAAAGCAATTCTGATACAGCCATTTACCTTAAGATTTCATTTAGCTTTGAAAGCTCTCCAGTGGCCTTCATCTTTTCAGTCTTTGCAGTTTTAGTGGTCTTTTCTTTGTAGTTACTTTAATTATAAAATACTGTCTTGACTATAAAATGTTTCTTTTATATGTTTCCTCTTTTAGATTTAGGGAATATGTTAACCCACTTTAATTTGTGGTATTAAATCACTGCTTCCATAAATTGCTGTTAAAAAAAAAAAAAAAAAAACCAAACAAAAACCCCCCCCCCCAAAAAAAAAAAAAACAAAAAAAAAAAAAAAAACAAAAAAAAAAAAAAAACAAAAAAAAGGGTATTGTATTAATATAACCTAGACCTTAGATGCCTTCCNAATAAAGCACAAAATTATTATAGTATCTAGTACTAGATTAGCAGTAGAATAGCAGAAATATGTTTAACAACCACTCCCGGAAGACAAGTAGGATCCTCTTGTCTGCTCTGACTTTGCTTCTGTTGATAGCAGAGGTTTCCTGGACTCAAGATGCCTCAGTCACAGTAACTGGAAAAATTTTTTTTTTTTTTTTTCATTTTGAAAGATGGCAAGAAATGATACTATTTGCCCTTTGCATAATGATGTAATGATGAGAACATCAATTAAGATTGTTGGAGATCTGAGTACTAGAAAAAAGACTTAAAATCCAGGACTTAGTTTCCAAGTTTGCTAGAGTAATTTTGTGGTAACTGGTAATTCTTCCCTCACTCTTGTGGAAATCAAATCATCATGAGGTAAAGAGTGTATGTTTTATGGAAATGGAAAAAATAAATTGAAAGAGTAGTCAATGATGTGGATAAAATCCTATGAAGAGCTAAGGAATTACCCATATTTTCATCATGTTTAAGGAATTAGCATGCATTTCTATTAGAAGAAAATAATGTTTTGAAGTACATTAACAGTAGCATGACTATGGATCATTATCTAGGATCTTTCTGCTCCCCTACCAGGAAAGCGGTTCATCATAGAATAGTTTGGGTTGGAAGGAGCCTTTAAAGATCATCTAGTCCAACACCCTTGCAATGAGCAGGGACATCTTCAACCAGATCCTCAGAGCCCCATATAACCTGATCTTGAATGTTTCCAGGAATGGGTCATCTACCACTTCCAGGGGCCTCTGTTCCAGTGTTTGACTACTCTCATTGTAAAATATTTCTTCTTTATAACTAGTCTAAGTCTACCCTCTTTTAGTTTAAAGCCATTACTTCTTGTCCTATTGCAACAAGTCCTGATAAAATGTTTGTCCTCAGGTTTCTTATAAGTCCCCTTTAAGTGCTGAAAGGCTGTCATAAGGTCTTCTGGACCCTTCTCTTTTCCACAGTGAACAGCACCAACTCTCTGAGCCTATCTTCATAGGAGAGGTTCTCCATCCCTGTGATTATTTTTGTGGCCCTCCCCTGGATCTGCTCCAACAGGTCCAAGTCTTTCCTGTTCTGAGCACTCTAGAACTGCACACAATACTCCAAGTGGGATCTCATGAGAGCATGGTAGAGAGGTAGAATCACCTCCCTCATGCTGCTGGCCATGCTTCTTTTGATGCAGCCCAGGATATGACACATTGCCATCACAAGTCCATCTTTTCATCCAACAGTACCCCCCAAGTCCTTCTCAGCAGGACCACTCTCAATTCCTTCATCCTCCGGCCTGTATTCCAACCAGGGGCTACCCTGACCCATGTGCAGGACCATGCGCTTGGCCTTGTTGAACTGCATATAGTTCACATGGGCCCACTTCTCCAAAGCCATGCCCCATCCCTCATGTGTTGCAAACACATCACTCAGCTTGGTGTTGTCTGCAAACTTGCTGAGGGTGCACTTGATCCCACTATCTGTGTCACTGATGAAGATATTGAACAGTATTGTTCCCAGTATCACCCTGGAGGGACACCACTTGTCACCAGTCTCCATATGGACATTGAGCTGTTGACCACTACCCTCTGAATGCAATTCCTCATCCACTGAACACCCACTGAACACCTCTTTCATTTAGAGAGAAGAATGTTGTAAGCCTTACAGAAGTCTATACAGATGACATCCGTAGCTCTTCTCTTGTCCATTGATGTAGTCACTCCATCTTAAAAGGCTACCAGGTTGATCAGGCAGGACTTGCCCTTGGTGAAGCCATGATGGTTGTTGAGAGTCATCTCCCTGGGATGTCCCTGCACCTGGGATGTCGCAATCCCAAGCACAAATATAGGTTTGTTGGAGAATAGCTGGAGAACAGCCCTGAGGAGAAGGACTTGTGAGTGCTTGTGGATGAAGAGCTCAACAAGAATCAGCAGTGTACCCTGGCAGCCCAGAAAGCCAACCACATCCTGGGCTGCATCAAAGGAAGCGTGGCCAGCAGGTTGTGGGAGGTGATTCTACCCCTTGCTCCTGAGACCCCACCTGGAGTACTGTGTCCAACTCTGGAATTCTCAAAATGTAAAGGGCATGGAAGTGTTGGAACTGGTCCATCAGAGGACCACAAAGATGATCAGAGGGATGGAGCACCTCTCCTATGAAAACAAGCTGACAGAGTTGGGCTTGTTCAGCCTGGAGTAGAGACAGGTTCAGTGAGTCTGAAGGGAGCCTACAGGAGAGCTGGAGAGGGACTCTTTGTCAGGAAGTATAGTGACAAGACAAGGGGTAATGCCTTTAAATGGGAAGAAGGGAGATTTAGATTAAACACCAGAAAGAAATTCTTTACTGTGAGGGTGGTGAGGTACTGGAACAGGTTGCCCAGAGAAGTTGTGGAAGCTCCATCCCTGGAAGTGTTTAAGGCCAGGCTGGATGAGGCTTTGAGCAGCTTGCTCTAGTGGGAAGTGTCCCTGCCCATGGTGGGGGTGTTGGAATGTGATCATCTTTAAGATCTCTTCCAACTCTAACCATTCTATGATTCTATGGTGATTCTATGAAATAGCAGATATCTACATTTTGTTAGATAAATCCCTTCTTAGGTTAGAAATTCTTGAAACAAAGTAGTGTCTGAAAATTCAGTACTTCCAGAATTAGTAAAGTCTGTAAATCAAATGTTCATTTAATTATTAAAGTCAAACCCAACTACTTTAATTCTACTTAAAGTTAAAATTTCAACTTATTTTTAACTATTGAACCACCTTGGTATGATCAAAGGTTGGAAAATTATCCATAGTCTTATTTTTCTTAACATTTTTATTTGTTTATGAAATACAAGGAAGTTGTAATTTCATGGCCATACGTAAGATCATGATTATTCAAGTAATAAGTCTGCACAACTAATGAATCCTTGCAAGTAGCTAATTCTGATACAGGTAGGAGGATAATGAGTTTAGTTACTTGTCAAGAAAGTAATGTGATATATAATCATCACCAGTTCATTGTTCAAATGCACAAAATGAAAACCTTCTGGATCTTTCTGTAATGGAGGCAAATACCTCTTTAGAAACCCTTGGATATATTTCACTCTATCACTTACTACATAAAAGGTTTGACTTTAATTGAAATTAAAGATTGATATCCTACTCTCTACCTTCATAATGCCAATTTCAGTGCATGTTATTGCTAGCAAAGATTACAGTGCCACCACATTCTTTGCATTTTTAGTATTTACATTAAATAATATGTGGGATTTTTTTATTTTTTTTTTTTTACTTGAGTTTATAGAGAGCAGTCACAAAAACTGTAACAAAGCTAGAACTGTAACAATTTCAAAAGCATAAGAGCTTTTGCTACATGTTATTCTTTTTTGTACCCCAAAAAGGAAACAGTATTTCATGAAGTTTAGTGACACCTGTAGATGTTTTGTTAAAAAGCTGAAGAGATACTTGGCAAGAAATTTGAAAAGAAGTAGCAGGGAAAAATCCTCTAAATTTTTTACATAGATATATATGTAAAGAAAAGCATGTATATTGTATGTATGAAACTAATGAGTCCCTTGGAATACTGTTTGACTCCAATTCCAAGACACATTGCCTCCAGTAAGAAAGCATACTTTTACCTAAAGACACAGAAATGTGACATCAGGAAGGTTACACTTGTATCAAGTATCATTGCCCTTGCATTTAACAAAATAGGAACAGGTGTTTCAACATTAGAAGATGTGGCCAATTACAGAAGCTGTCTAAAAGGCACTGCATGCTTCAGTCTCAGTACCTAAAATGAATTCAAGATAATACTAACAAAAAAGACCTCTAAAGTCATAGTTTAAAAACCTGTTGTTTATCTGTAACAAAACCAAGGAAATTTCTGTAGCATTTTAACTACTTAGTAGTGAAATATTTACCAGAAATGTAGTGTTAGCAGAATCAGAAAAATAATAAAAACAGTAAGCTAAGCAAATACTATACTACTAACTTATGTATTGAGATTTCAAAAATATGCCTTGTTTCATTAATTTCAAATAATAATAATAATAATAATAATCTTTGAGACCAAAGACTCANAATAAACAAAAAAAACCCAAAAAATTACAAGACAATGCCCTATTCAAATTTTGTAGTCCTGACCGAAAGGAATAATTGTCAAATGCCAATAACAAAACTCATTTGCAAAGATCTCTTGCCTTACAGACTTTGAAAACACAGTTTAATGACTTGTTTAAATAGTCAAACAATCTTCTACCTTTTACATTTGTTTTTCAATCCATAAGAAGAAAGCATATCTCATCAGTTTGTGGTGAATCCTGAAATTAAAAAAAAAAATATCCTAATTTGCAAATAATCTTTGATACTATTTCCATTTTTTATAAAATTCACTTTCTCCTATACTTTTAAAGGAATTCACTTGTTTGCTGTTGTTGCCTGGCAGTAGTTTTTGGCATTTTTTTCAATTCCCAACTTAAACTCCTCCAGACTGGAATGAAGGCTTGTGGTTTGTTTCATGTATTATTAACAATAAAAAGAAATGCTACCTACTTCCAGATGCTATCGCCAAAAGAGAAAAACAGCAGCAACCTTTTCTAGGAATGCATGAAACAACATTTTTTAAAGTGGGGGTCTTGCAGACTATGAATATTAAATTCCAAGTAGAAGAAAGAGGCTTTAGGGAAGGGAAGAATTAGCTTGCACCAGATGAAGCTACAAACTGATATCCTCAAAGAAGTTATAGTAATTTAAAATAAAGAATACAGTTCATCAGTACAGACAACACTCTCCTAGACTTGTATGCCCAGACAACTGGACTGTCTTAAAGCTACTGTGAAAAGTGGTATGAAATAGGCTGGCATCTATAAAAAGCTTGATAGTTGAGGTTCCTATAGGTTCCTATCCATTCTCCTATCAAAAGTACATGTAAAAATCTCTTTCAACACTATCCAGTCCAGCATGTTAAGATAGAGATATAAGGAAAGTCAGTATCTTTAAATAATATTTGGACTAATGATTCAAATTGAGTCATATCCATAATTAAAACAAACAAAAAAAAACCCCACCCAAAACCCCAAAAAACCCAAAGCACAAACAAATAAAAAAAATCTCTTTATTAAAGATCCATGATAAAGCCTTCCATTTCTGATGATTCAGACAGTTTACTCCTTAGTATAATCCAGACTTTTTCTTTTCTACCACAAAAACTGGAAAACACAAATGCATTGCTACTCTCTTCTGCTGCACTGTGTGACGGTTTCAGCTGTTTGCTTTGGTCTTCTAGCTATGTATTATCCCTAACTGATGTCAGAAGTGTCAATAAGCAATTTGTGATTGAAAATGCCATATATTACTCTATACACGTATAATGGGACTTTTACATGCAACTTGGGAGAAAAGTAAAAAAGTTTTCATTCCCACAGTAAAGAATTAAAAACTATTCCTGGAAGAAACTGAACAGGCGTTAGTGATACCTCTATGATGAGTTTTCAGAGGAAAAAGGGATCGTAATACTAGTTTGGATTCTTTTGGCAAACACTGTCTTTGAAACTTGTCCTATCTTTAAGAGACATGTCCAGACCACGAATAATCATTATCATTATTGTTTCTTTAACCAATTCAGTGTACCTTTAAATCATTATTCTGTATCGACTAATGAAAAAGTTCATTTTAGTTGCTATGGTTTTTAATTTCAAGTTTCTGGATTCTAGTCAAGCCGTCTAACACCTGAAACTTACTGCTGTGATGCTCATATCATATGTGGATCTAGCTTCATAGATTCATGTGTTAAAGGATTCTTTCTTTTTTTTTTTT
>VXBJ01002456.1:299068-312740 GCA_013400055.1 Nycticryphes semicollaris
TGTTTTTTTTTTCATGTGGTTGGACTCGATGATCTCAAAGGTCCCTTCCAACCACTAAGATTCTGTGATTCTGTGATTCTGTGATTCTGTAGTAGTGGTTTATTTTCACGTCCGTTGTTTAGAAACTTTCTTTTCCTTTCCAGTATAAATTTATCCTAAACAATTATATACTTGTACAGCCTTGTATCAACGTGGTTTATTACCCTAGATAGGAATTCTTTGTCACTAGAGCTTATCCCATACATATTTAAAGACACCCATTACATACCTTTTCAAATTCTAAATTGCTAAATTTGGCACATTAAGATGATTTGATCTCCAATCAAACATTTTCCATTCTTCAAATTATATGAGTTTTCCTTCTCTGGATCAACAACAGTTCAAATTCATTTATATAACAAATGTAATTAGAATTATACATATTATTATGGAGACTGCATTTGTAACTTACACTATGTCATAATAAATCATGCAGTGTTGCACGAAATGACCTTCTTTAGCATGTACTTTTATCTTTCTTAGCTGCATTACATAAATTATGTCTTGACTTGTGATTGCAATGCATTCTATGACATGTAGAAAGTTTCAGAAACTGGAAAGTATTCCCACCTCTCAGAGAGGATCAGCTGAATCACTATTTCCTAGTAAGTAGACAAATTTGCTTAAAACAGAAGTGGTTTTTTTTCCCCCTAATGCATGACCTTCCTTCTGCATTGTTAATTTTCCATTCATTTCTATTCCTCCCACCCTCAAGACCATCCAATTCTTCCTATGACATTCAATGCTCTTATATTGATTAAACTCTTCAGCAAACCCACCTTCAGCAAACTTCATCAACACTTCCAATTCTTCTGCCAAGGCCATTAAAAAAAAAATTCAATCTCCAAACTGATCCTTAAGAAAAACTTTAGGTAGCTTTCTCCATTTATTCTCCACACTTTATTTCTTCACTCATTTCTTATATTAATCAGCACTTTCAGCATTTTACATAAAATTTCTACAAGTGAGACAATACCTACTGAAGTTCATATTCTCAGGATGTAGCACTTTTCCTATGCTAAAATAAACTAAAAATCGTATCCAAGAACAATATTTTGATTTGGCGTGCCTGTCACAGCCTGCCTTTGTAACACTCCTGATTGAGTTTGTTCTGTTCTTTATTCATCCTCGGTTTGAATATTCTGTGTTTTTTTCCCTCTTAATTTTAATCTGAAATTTAGTTTAATAGTGAGATTGGACTAATAGACTTGGATTTACCTATGTAGCTTTTCCTCCATTTCTACTAAAAATATATTAGTCTACTGAAAGTATAATAGTCATATGAGAACCAATAGACATAATGTTTCTCATAAATTCATCTGCAATAAAGCATGACAGTTCTCTTTTCAGAATTTGGAAATCAAAACTATGACTCCAAACTAGGTTTTTGCTACATTTGGTGTCATGTCTACCCATATCAATATCAGTTTACTTTTTAAGTCTAGGTTATTCATGATATCTCTCTCATTCTCAGTGCATAAATGTCTCTGTGGGTTCTTGCTTGGTTGATTGGGATTTTTTTATATCTTTATAACTCAAGAAAAAAAAAATTATTATAACTTGCCTTGTGAAGTTCAAATCAGATTGACTTAACAATTTTAAGGATTTTCAGGTTTTACCTGAAGTTCCAGTGCTCCATATACCCCACTGCAAGGGTATGCAGACTTCCTCAACTGTTGTAAAATTCATGCTCAGTCACAATATCATCACAAAATAATTATTTATTCTTTTAGGACTGTGAACTTTCCGTACTATCTTGCTCTCCCTTATCACTTTCAGTTTAAATCCAAAGCATAGCACCTGCAGATTTGATTCAAAACTATTACAAAACTCTTCATTTAAGCTTTAGATTTGACTTCAGCAAGGTTTTAAAACCTTTTTATGTTTCATGCTAACACACCAGGAGAAGTAAACAAATTATCCCAGTGTTTCTGTTATTTGAGAGATGTTTATGTTTCATCCTGCAGTTGCATGTGTTTAGCTTACCAGGTATATGAGAAATAAGAAAGAATTTAAGCTGAATTTGTAAGCTCAGGGCTTGATTCTCACAATCTTTCATCTCAGGTTTTCATATATAAAATCTATTTATATTTGTGCTGCATGACAACATAAAACTGATGTAAGAGTGAAGGTCTTTTTCATAAGTACAAAATGCAGTATTGCATTTCCAAATTAGCAAGTAATCATGCTAAAGCCCTGGTGTCTTGGAGACACTGAAGAGGAATTATTTTTATACATCTGATTGAATAGATATCCTACCTTCTTAACAGTGTGAGCAAAAGTCCTGAAGCTGCCCAGAAATGAATGAAGATATCTTTCATCAACTATAGCACATCCTCTTCTCTCTTTGATTGCCTTACTAACAATGTAGGCTATAAAAAAGTATGATGGGGTTTTGGGGTGGTGTCTTTTTGGAACGGTGTTCCAAACTGGACTAGTTGGAAAGAGCTCTGATGTGTTAGTTTCACATAGGAACCTAACGTAGTGAAGAAATGTTCATTCCTGAACCTTTTCCTCTCTTGTGGAGAAATAGGCAAACAGGAACTTAATGGAGATCAGTAAAGGGAAATGCAGAGTCCTAGCACCTGGGGAAGAATAACCCCACGTCAGGACTGTTTGGGTACCAATCAGCTGGAAAGCATCTTGTTGAAGAACCTAAGGGTACCTGTGAACAGTAAGTTGCCTGTAAGCCATCAACAAGCCCTTGAGGTAAAGAAGGCAGACAGCTTCCTGGGATGCAGTATGTGGAGTATTACCAGCATGTCAGGAGAGGTGATCCTTCCTTCTATTCAGTATTGGTGGGATCAGTCTGGAGTGCTGGGTCAAGTTCTGTGTTCCCCAGTACAAGAAAGATATGGACATTCTAGAACAACCCATTGCTAAATGGGTCAAGAAGATGGTTATGGTGCTGGGAAATTTGAGGAGAATGTGAGAAAACATGTGGGATTTTGAGACATAAGAAGAATGGAGCAAAGAAGGTGTTATTGTTACCTATGACTACCAAATAGGAATTGCAGTTAGAAGGAATACAGAGCCTGACACTTTTGAGAGATGTGCAGTAGCACAACAGGAGGTGAGAAACCTGTTGGATATGGAAAATTTGAAATTCTTAGTATTAAAGAAAAATATTCACTATGAGGATAGTGAAGCACTGATATAGATTGGCCAGAGGTGCTGTGGAGTCACCATTTTTGGAGGCATTAAAAATCTGATTGCATAGCCCTCTGCAACCTGGTTTAGCTGACCCTACGTTGACCAGGACTGTTGGACTAGACAAGCTCCAGAGGTGTATTCCCACCTCAGCCATTCAGTGTTTCTAAGAAATGGATGATATGGGGTAACACTTATTCTGTCAGAAAAAAAAAATCTGAAAAATTAACATCTCTCCAAAGGACATTTTAAGACACATCTAATAATCAATCTAGATGTCAATAATGAATATTATAATCCCTTTTTGAGATATTGAAAAAAAATATTTCAAAATCTCAAAGAATTATGAAGCTTTTATCCCAGAAAATTCAGTCATTTTAAAGTTTCTATTAATTTAGCTTTAAGGAAACATAGTGTATTTAGAGAGTTTGATTTAAATAGCATATTTCTTTAAAGCAAAGGAATTTCATTTTAATTCTTATTACTTCAAACTTCCAACTTGCACTAAAAATCAAAATGTATCTCTGCTCACTTCTACTTTCACCTGTATTACATATTTGTGTTAGCAAGCCCAAGTTGCAACCACGATTTTTTTTGTTTGCTTGTTTGCTTTCTCCAGTAAATACAGATTTAATATGAATATTTTTCCCATTTATAATATTCTTAGGTTATCACTGAAGCTAGAAGGGACTCATATAATTTTCTGTATTTTCTCAAGCATTAAATTACAGAAATTTATGGTTTGTGTTACTTTAGTATTACTACTATTAAATTAGAAGCACTTTGCAGCCTGACACCTGCTTCAGTTGCCTATCTCTCACCATAATGTGACTGTAGTTCACCCATAGAACTTTCTCTTCAAAAAAACCCAAGTGTACATAAAATACACAATCTTTCTTATATGAAACATACTAAAAAGGTTCTAACTAAACAGAAAACATAACATTTTATTGCATACACCTTTCTTTCCATATTTATGTTGTGTATACACTTATGGGATAGAAGCAGTTAGCCATTTGTTACCTCCCATAGCTCCTGGCTCCCTAAAAAGACAAGTATAGCTGAACAGTAGTGTGTGACCTACCAGACAGCAAAGACAGAAGATCCTTGGGATCCCTACTCCATCATAGTGCTACCATGACTCTTTCTAGCTTCAACAGAGAACAGAATGTAAAGCTCATTCTTCTTCACCACATAGCCTTACCCAATCTGCAGTTCGGACTGTGAAAATGCAAGGGTCCCTTGTACTGGTTGAAACAACTTCTGCTTAATAGTTTACCAGCAGCCCAACAGTTGAGTAATCACAGCAGGATCAGTACCATATTTGTAATGCAGATTTGAAAGGTAATGCTTGATATAGTGTTTTTACTACTTCTGAAATAGCAATGACTAAATAACAATTTGATATTTCTGGAGTCTATTTCCCAACTACACAACTTCGTTTGTCTAGTTTGGAGAAAAGGAGTCTTCCCATAGCTTCCTGAGGAGGGGAAGTAGAGAGTGAGGTGCTGATCTGTTCTCCCTGGCATCCAGTGATATGACAGAGGGGAATGATTCAAAGCTGTGCCAGGGGAGGTTTAGACTAAACATTAGGAAGCATTTCTTTACCAAGAGTGTGGTCAAACACTGGAATAACCTTCCTAGAGATGTGGCTGATGCACCAAGCCTGTCAGTGTTTAAAAGGCATTTGGAAAATGCCTTTAATAACATGCTTTAACTTTGGTCATCTCTGAAATGGTCAAGCAGTGGGATGAGATTATCATCTTAGGTCCCTTCCCACTGGAACTATTCTATTCTATTCTATTCTATTCTATTCTATTCTATTCTATTCTATTCTATTCTGTTCTGTTCTGTTCTAATCATACATAAGAAAACTTTTACTCTAGAACAGATATTAATATTAAAAACTTAGAAGTCCATTTTAAGCTGAGTAAATTTATTTAAATAGAAATCAAATAACTGAATATTTAAATAACATTAGGTAATAAAGTATTTGTGAAATTGTTGATTATTTGTAAATGCAATCATTTTTAATACATTGTAGTACTGGAGAGGAATTAATGAATCACATACATATCTAACTCTAGTATACGCATGACATCATGGAGATGTGGTGGGATGTTCCTATGACTGGAGTGTTGGAAATGAAACTTACAGGCTCTTCAGGAAGGACAGTGTGAAGAGACAAGAAGAGGTTGTTGCCCTCTCTGTGAGCCAATGTAGGCAGGATGAAGGAACAACTACAAAACCACAGATTAAAGGCAAAGCACAAATTTAATCACAATAACTCATGGATCTGGGAATCTCTGAAGCAGCACCCAGTCAGAGGCAGGCAAGCAGGGGACACATGTACTGTAGAGCAAGCCAGAGTCCTTGTTAGCCAAAGAGTTGAACAGAGAGAATGAGATGATTCCCTGCTCTAGCTGGTATTTCAAGGGTTCAGACAGGCATAGTTCTTTGCCCCATGCTTCCTCAACAGCAGTGCAGAAAACTCAAGCAGCAAGATAAGATGTTCCTGAGTCCATCACAGACTTATGTTATATAACAGCAGATGTTCTACTCACAAGAATACAAGACTAAACAATTTGTATGATATATGTGTTTCCCAGCACCCCAGGTGTGAATCACGTGAGTGTATTTACAATCCCCTTTGCCAATCTTCCGTTACTTTCCCACACCCTCCATGTCAATGATCAGCTGAGTGCATGGAGGATGGATGAAAACCCTATGAAGAGCTTATGGGTCAGGATTAAAGGGAGCACAGGGGCAGGTAATGTTGCAATAGGGGTCTGCTACAGACCACCTGACCAGGGTGACAGGGAGGATGAAGCCCTCTATATACAGATAGGAACAGCATCATATTCACAGACCCTGGACATCATGGGGGACTTCAATCACCATGATATCTGTTGGAGGGACTACACAGCAAGGCACAAGAAATCCAGGAAGTTTTTGGAAATTGTCAATGACAACTTTCTTCTTCAAATGGTAGAGGATCCAACAAGGAAAGGAGCCATACTGGACCTCATCTTTACCAGCAAGGAGGGATTGGTGGTAAATGTCAAACTCAAGGGTGGCCTTGGCTGTATTGATCACAAAATTGTAGAATTCAAGATTCTTATGGCAGTGAGGAGGGTGTGCAGCAAGCTCAATACCCCTGTCTTCAGGAGAGCAGATTTTGGACTCTTGAGGGAACTGATTGGCAGGGTGCCATGGGAAAAGTTACTGCAGGGGAGAGGGGCCCAAGAAAGCTGGTTCTTATACAAGGATCATCTCCTCCAAGCTCAGGAAAGGTGCATCCCAACAAGGAGAAAGTCAGGCAAAAAAAACAGGAGGCCTGCATGGATAAACAAGAAGATCCTGGATAAGCTCAGAACAAAAGGGAGGTCTATAGAGGATGGAGACAAAGATGGGTACACTGGGTGGAATACAGAGAAACTGTCCAAGTGGCCAGGAACCAGATTAGGCAAGCTAAAGCTCAGGCAGAATTAAATCTGACCAAGGTTATCAAAGACAACAAGAAAAATTTCTATAGATATGTCAGAGACAGGCAAGAATAGGGAAGCTGTGGACCCTCTCCAGAAGGAAATGGGAGACTTGGTCATGCAGAAAGAGACTGAATTACTGAACAACTTTTTAGCCTCAGTCTTTACTGTCAACAGCTCTAACCACACCACTCAAGTCATGGAAGGCAAAACCAAGGGATATGAGAATGAAGAACTGCCCACTACAGGAGAAGATCAGGTTTTAGACCACCTAAGGAACCTGAAGGTGTATAAGTTCATGGGCTCTGATGCAATACATCCATGGGTCCTGAGGAAGCTGGCCAACAAAGTTGCTAACTGCTTTCCATCATATCTGAGTTGTTACAATCTGATTAAATTCTTGCTGACTGAAAAATGGGAAACATAACCCTGATGTTAAAAAAGGGAAAAAGAGAAGACCCAGGGAACTATAAGCCAGTCAGTCTCACCTCTGTGTTTGACAAGAGCATTGAGCAGATCCTCTTGGAATCTCTGCTAAGGAATGTGGAGAATGAGGTGATTGGTGACAGCCAACATGGTTTCACCAAGGGTGAATCATGTCTTACAAATCTGGTGGCCTTTTACAATATTGCCACAACCTTGGTAGACAAGGGCAGGGCAACAGATGTCATCTACTTGGACTTATGCAAATCATTTGACACTGTCCCACATGACATCCTGGTCTCAAAATTGGAAAGTGATGGATTTGATGGATGGATCACTCAGTAGATCAGGAACTGGCTGGATGGACACATTCAAAAGGTTGTTGTCAATGACTCAATATCTAAGTGGCGACCAGTGACAGCTAGTGTTCCCCAGGGGTAAGTACTGGGACCAGTGTTATTTAACAACTTTGTTGGAGACAGTGGGATAGAGTGCACCCTCACCAAGTTTGCCGATGACACCAAGCTCAGCAGTGCAGTTGACATTCTGGAGGGAAGTGATGCCATCCAGAGGGACCTGGACAGACTTGAGTGGTGGGGTCGTGCAAGCCTCATGAAGTCCAACCAAACCAAGTGCAGGGTTCTGCACCTGGGACATGGCAATCCCAAACACAAGTACAGGTATGGTGGAGAATGGGAGGTGTAAGGAGTAAGACTAAAGGTGTAAAGCATACTGATAAGCATAAATCTTTCACAAGTGCTTAAACTAAGTGTGCAAATTCCACAGAAGATAATTAGGCATCTGAACTTGAACATGTACAGGGTTTCTGAATGGATCCTAAGTATATCCTCCATTGGGTAGTTTATCTGCCTATCTAGTTTATCTGAGCTCCTTTGCACAGAAGAATCGTTGCAAAGAGAGCCAGGAGTGAAAGACAGGAACTTGATGACAGGAAGCTTGTACAGTTCAACAAAGAGGTGAGCAATATCCTGTCCCTAGGGAGGAATAATGCTATGCACCAAAATATGCTGGTAGCTGACTGATTGGATTTTTTGGAACAAAACAGCTTTTCAGAACAGGACTTGAAGATCCTGGTGGACATCAAATTGCTTATGAGCCAGCAATGTGCCCCTGTGGCAAAGTGGTCTAACGGTATTGGGTGATGCATTAGGAGGAGAGTGGACAGCAGGTCAAGGGAGCTAATCCTTCCCCTCCACTCAGCAGAAGTGAAGCACACCTGGAGTACTATGTCCAGTTCTGGCCCCTCTGGTACAAAACAGACATGGACATACTAGAAAGTGAAAAACAAACAAACAAACAAACCATATATATATATAGCTAAGGTGACTAAGGGTTTGGAGTGTTTCTCCTATGAGGATAAGATGAGACATCTGGGGCTGTTCATATAGAAGAAGAGACAACTCAAGGAGGATCTCAATGTACAGAAATACCTGAAGAGAGGGTACAAAGAGGATGGAGCTAGCCTTTCTTCAGTGGTCCCCAGTGATAAGGCCAGAGGCAATTGGCACAAACTGAAACACAGGAGGGTCCCTCTGAACATCAGAAAGCATTTTTGCACTGTGAGGGTGATCAAGTATACTGACACAGGTTGCCCAGAGAGGTTGTGGGGTCTTCCTCCATGGAGGTATTAAAAAGCCTTCTAGACATAGTTCTGGGAAACTAGCTTTAGGTGGCCTTACTTGAGGAGGGAATTTAGCTGAAATTACTTCCAGCCATCATCAAAAGGGGACAATTTTCTGTTCTGTTCTGGTTTTCTACGAATATCTAAGCTTTTGAGTATTAACTTTCAGAAGAACATAATCATAGAATCATTGAATGGTTTGGGTTGGAAAGGACCATAAAGATCAACCTTCCACTAGACCAGGTATAATATTACAGTGGATTGTATCCTAAATTTGTTTAAAGTTTTCACTTTTCAGTTATGCAGCAGTTAAAATTAAATGGTTTGGGGTTTCTTTGGCTGTTTTTTTTTTTTTTTTTAAACTCCTCAGTATTTTGCTTTATGAGTGCCTACCAATTCAACCCAAATATTACACAAAAATCCTAAACTGCTTTCTTAACAATCAATGTTGCTGAGGACTAGCTGTTTTCCAACTTGCAGTAAAGATTGCATTTCTTCACTTCTGACATGGAAGAATATGAAGCAGCTTCTTTGCCTCATTTACCAAGAGGGAGCTATATCATTACCAGCACAGAATGTGAAGTCTGGATATTTAACAGAATGAAAATTCTTGCCTCTGGTATATAATTTTTACTTTATAGATGTACGTATGCAGAATATCTATTTTTCATTTTCCAAGGTGAGTATTAGCTGTTTCCACCCATAACTTTAATTTTATATTTGCAAAGAACTACACAGAGTACTAAGTAAATGCCACTATACTTAAATTATGTACAATATATAGAATGCTATATTTTCCCCAATAATATTACAGAGTATGAACATAGCATTGAATAGAGCATTTCTATTTGACATTGACATTTGGTAGTGTAATATTCTTTCTAATTGTAATGGTATGAGTAAAAAAAACATAAGGTTAAAAATTTTAATAGAACAAGATATGTATGTATACTCACAAAATCATTCAATACAGAAAAATAATTACAGTTGTGCAGATTTTAGATACACAGAATACTGAGGTTCTTAAAAATGTATAGTGTGTACTTATCTCAAAATTTTTATTCTGCTATTTAGATTGGAATTTTCAAAGTGTTTATCCATGGTTTAATTCTACCATCCTAAAATTAACATTAAACACCTGACTTTGATAGGAACAAAATATGGAATTCCTTATGAAACCTATCAGACTTGGACACAATTTGGATAGTGCAAGTGCCCTATTCTCTTGAGTGTGTGGTAGGGGTGTAAACAGGATTGGAGAGTAACAGCAATGATCGTCCTTAGTAAAGAAGGGCATAATATATCTCTGGGTGGTATAGTTCTGCTCTTGCATCAATCCTACCCTAGATTAATCTGTGACAATTTTCAGTAAAGGTTCAAATGTTGTAATGTCAAATAAAATTATTTTTGTGCTATAGTTCTACATTTTTCCAGACAATGAAAGACAGCTAAATTGTAATCTTCCAATCTATCCCACTGTTCCATCTAAAAATAACAAAGCACTGAGTTATTCTTTTAGAATGACATGCACTACTTTATAATTAGGAATATTTTTAATTTGGGGGTTTTTAGGGGGAGCAAGGATGTTAGTTTCACAAAATTCAGTGGAGGTATGTGAGTGAATAAATGTTGCAAGGCAAAATGTTTCTATCAAAATAATGTGCTTCAATTCTTAGACAGTGAAAATATTTGAATAAATGTTAAGCATTTAATTTTTATTGCACTGCATTGTAAACTTGTATTTATTACATACAGTTCATTATTTTGAATTTCTAGACAAAAATATATAAGCTTTTGTGAATATAAAGGAAATGATCACACTTTTGAGTAGGGAAGTAATTTAAGTTTCTTTTCCTTTTTTTGTGTGCTTTTTTTTTTTAGAAGAAATGAGTAAATGGAAGTCTACAGGATGCTTTTCCTATTACAGGGCTGTTTTTCCAATGTTCTGCTGAATGACACCTATCAATGTATCTGCTGATAATAATAGTGTACCATAGTCACAATAGTTTATTACCTTTAATTTAAGACTTTCAAAGCAATTGATAGTCTCTTCTTTTTGAGATAATCTTATCCTTGCTTGTTTACTTGCTTCCTTCATTGCTTGCCGACTTGCTTGTACTGGGGAGCCTAGATCTGGGCTCAGGACTCCAGGTGAGGTATCACCAATGCTGAATAGAGAGGAAGAAATATCTGCTTTGGCCTGCTGGAAACAACCTGCCTGATGCAGACCAGGGTGCTCTTGATCTAGTTTAAGCAATAGTTATTAAGTGAAGCTCAATAACATGTTTAAGGTGTTAGCTTTTTGGTTATATTTGTTATTCTGCATACTAATTTTGCCATCTATTCCTTACCAAAAAAGGGTATCTAGCATTCTTTTGTCTGAAAGATGCAATCACTTATGTAATCGACACAAACAGTAGAGCTATACCTGATGTCCAATTGGTTATCATGGAAGGAACTAAAATATAAAAAAAAGATACGGTGCCATGGCAGGAACAAAAGGTTTCTTATTTAGAGCTAAGAGAAAGAAGGAGAAAAAAAGTGCCTTATTCTGCTAAATTACGTTTTATTTCCTAACAAAATACTACAGAGAAAATATACCAATTGGTAAAAAATGAGCAAGAAAGTTAGACAGAAAGGACCAAAATACCCTGTTCAGTGGCTTCCTCATCAGTACCAACAAAAATATCCCTATTTAACTTGAATTTGTGATGGTTTTATTGGTAGTTATAAAAAACCCCAATATTCTAAAAAACCTCAGTGTTTATTCTTCTGGATTCACACATCATCTTATTTTTTGTGATGTGGTGAGCAGCTACCAGAAGACCCCAATATAGCTGCTGCTGTAGCATTTCACGTTATTCTATAGTCATCTTGAGACAAGATTCAACAAATGCCCTAAATGTATCATCAAACTGTGTTTATTCAGTCACCTTTCCCTTTAGAAGCCTAAAATTATTTTCTGTGAAGGCATGAGAATAATTTCAGGTTGTTGATTTCAGGATGACAACTGAATGCAAAATGACACCTCCTTGCCATGCCAGTCTGAATTTGTCTTACAAAACAAACCTAAACATCCATATTAAATGGCTGTCTTCATGTAGGATCAACATTTACAGACCTAAGCATTGCCTTTCATGGTCTGAGCCTTTGCTATCTATGATGTATGGGAGTACATGCCAAAACAGAGAAGCCTCAGAAGTCAAAACCTAGCAATTGTCTTTCAGAGATAACTTTACCTATCCCTGGGTGAAATATGCAGTATTATCCAAGCATTATAACTCAGTAATATGACCTCAAAAAGATAAAAAAGTACAATTTACCCATCTCAATCTTAAACCTACAGATGAAGTACTGGACACCAGACTAATAACTTTTGATCCAATGAACTTTGGTGCTCCTTACCCTGTATGCAAGGAATAGAGAAGCTGTTCAGTTACTGTGTCTCCTCAGAGAGACATTAATTCACAATTTTATATGAGGAAATTCTGACCTATTGCCCAAAAATTTGAAAGACAAAGATAAGCACCTTCCTTTCCTAGATCATGTTATTTCTGTGACAACCTCTACACTGGTCCTCTTCTTCTAAATCATGTTATTTAGACATCATAGGCAACCATACTTAAGCTAAAAATGTGAAAAAAAGAAAAAGAAAAAGGAAAAGGAAAAGAAAAAGAAAAAGAAAAAGAAAAAGAAAAAGAAAAAGAAAAAGAAAAAGAAAAAGAAAAAGAAAAAGAAAAAGAAAAAGAAAAATTTAATGAGACTATCACTCCCTCATGTTGTATAAACTCACTCTACCAAGCAAAAAGCTATGTCTAACCAAGGAAGGATATATGGTGGTGAAGCTGACATACATTCCTTACTCTTGGACACTTTCTTTCACTTTCTGTTTTCACTTCATTTCTGTTATGAAAACAGGTACTGGGCTGTTGAAGACTCCAAGTCTTTATGAATGTTTCCAGTTACTGATCTATAGGATGTAGTCCAATAAAGGGGAAAAAAAAAAAAAAAAAAAAAAGAGAAGAGAAGGAGAAAGAAGGAGAAAGAGAAAAATGAAAAATAAAAGAGCAAAAGAGGTAATAACTGTTGGAACATCAATCTAATTGGCACAAAGACAAGATATGCTCCTTATTTCCTGCCCTCAGAGGTGCACCTTTTTTTTTTTTTTTTTTTTTCCTGCTGTTCCTGTTTGATCAAACACCTTTAAGTCTTCAAGTACTGACTATTTACAAACTTTCTCAGTGAAAGACTAGGAACACTTAATTTCAAGTTGGGTCTCAGAGTACATGTCTTCAAGGTTCAGTGCAGACATTTTGCATAACTCTAGGTGCAATTTTCTACAGGTAGCTAAGCAGAAGGTAGACTTATAAAGCTGTAATAAGAACAAAGTAGTTATGCTTATATTAAAGTAGAAGGTTTTCAGCAACTTCTTTTACAAGCTTGCTTGGTCTGAAGTGTAGTAAGAAATATGATTTTCAATGTGAGAAAACTGTTAAGAATGCACAACAAAACAAACTATTACAGCAGGCAGGTAAAAGCCTTCAGGCTTACTGATTTGATTATTAGATCTGTCCCTACCAAAAATACATGTGTCTTGTTTACAGTTTGATCAGCCAAGAGGCCAGATTTTAAAGTTTGGAATTGGAGCATAGTACCATATAAATAGATGGCATACCATATTGGGTGTTTATTGGGTTTATAAGAAATACAGAGGAGAACAAAGCTGAAATTTTCAATTATTGTGGAGTAAATTCACATATTTCCTAGAGTTATACATGTTATACGCTAGAACTAATATTAGTCATTGTTGGGTTTTTTTTCACAAACTGAGAATGTTTATAGATGGAAAGAGCATCTTGATATAAAAGTCCTGCTTCTTATCTCCATAGCAGTATAGAGTGATGAATGACTGAAAAAAAAAAAAAAAAAAAAA
>VXBJ01002456.1:319664-365381 GCA_013400055.1 Nycticryphes semicollaris
TTTTTCCTTGTTTCCTTCCCTTTTCCTTCTCTTATTCCTTCTCGTTCCTTCCCTCTTCCTTTTCACAAATGAGAAGGGCCCACTAACTTATTAAGGAGGGTTTCATTTAGCCACATAGAGGTGTCTATAGTCATTTGACTTGTTTCAGGACAGCTTTCCAGGCTTTCAGTTGCCTGTCCAGAAGGGCATAGGTGCTTCCTGTATGCCTAGGTTTAGAGTCACTGTCTGTGTGTTACTTTAAGTCCATTGACTTGGAAGGTACTAGATACCTGTGTGGGGCAAATGAATGAAACCCTAAGGGCCTACTTCAGAATGAGCTGAATAGCTCACTAGGCTCTATTGAAGTACATTTCCATTGAATACAGCATTATGTTTAAACCCTAGCTGACGTGTACAGCTTGAAGTACTTTCAGATTAGTCTAACTCTCAGCTTTTAGACAGGCAAAATGAGATTTGATCCATGTACTTATATCAGGGTGTTTGATTTTTAAAACTACCTACCATCTATTTTGTTTGCTTGTTTTTTCATGACAGAAGAATTGGGATTCAGCTTACCTAATTTGGGGACCTTGATTCAATTGCCTAAGCATTTGCATTTGTTGCCATTTGAGACGTACCAGTTTACCTCACCTTATCTCCAAGTTCTAAAGTAGGAGACAACAGGTCTCCCTTAAATCCTTTGTCATATGCCAGCTTTGTGCAGATGTCCTCAGCATCCTGCGGCATCTTAAATGCCATTAGCGGTCTATCTTTAGCAACTGAATCAACCCTTAGGTGTCAACATAGACATATCTACATTTGAGGTAATCATTGTAGGCTGTCTTTGTAGTTAATCAAGATGAGGCACAATTTATTTGACTACCTTAAATAATCTACAGCAGTATGAGATGACTGGTAGTCTGTAAGTTTGTCTTGTTTTAATTTCTATAAAGACAATCTGACTAACTCAGATGTAGAGATCCATATTTTAATTTGTTTGATTTATTGGTATATTTGGTCTACATTTGTTAGATGACTTCCACTCAAATGTATGAAATATTTTGCAAACGTATGAAATAGTTTCTTTTGGTAGCATCAGTTATGATTACATAAAGGAGAAATTCCATAAGACTGAAACGTTATTTCCAAGATATATTTATTTCTCTATTAGGAATGATTTTTTAAAATGTCTTTCGTCATTTATTTTAATATTCTACTTCATCCTTCCCTGAACATCTAAAAGTTCTATATAAATGAAAGCTATTATTAAATAGATGCTAACTAACACTTCTGTGAAATTCCATATATTAAAATTATAGTTTACAAGATACTTCCTCCCTAACCTACTCCTACTTCTTATTTTGGCTGGAAACACAGGTGTAATATAGGAATATTCCTGCAAGGTAGAAAGATTTTTACAGGAAAGGGGAAAACAATC
This sequence comes from Nycticryphes semicollaris, assembly GCA_013400055.1. Lineage (NCBI taxonomy): Eukaryota > Metazoa > Chordata > Aves > Charadriiformes > Rostratulidae > Nycticryphes > Nycticryphes semicollaris. The sequence continues at coordinate 321,082 of VXBJ01002456.1, forward strand.
TAACCCACGAAAATCCTTCCAATGCACAGATTTAAATGCCAAATTGTGTGATTCCCCACAAGTATTCCAATCTGCTTATTTTCTAATGCTGACTAACCTCTAGGAGACTATTTAAGTTGTTCTCCCTTTAGGCTGAAACCTAAGAACATAAAAAACACTGTGCATTCATGTTCAGATCTCTTTTGGCTACAAAGTTGCCTAAGACTTAGCATTTCTGCAATGCCGGCTGCGGCAAATAACTCATAAAAAGTGTCTTAAGAAAGCTGAAAACATAGCTGTGCTGCCAATATTTTTCATAACAGATAGCTGATGTGAGTGATTATTCCACATGAACTACAAGCCCTCTTCACTTTGAGGGAGAGCACAAGATTTCTTCAGTTTGCAGGGTCTTTCTAGGTTACATTGCAATAGCTTGTCCCACATCCCTTCCCCTCTTCATACCTGGTTAGGTATGTAAGGGAGATGGTGAACAAGCAAGTAGGATTCTGGCTTTAGTTGTGTAAAGCTATTCTTATCAAGGTGGGGGACGGGGAGAACAGACTTAGGATCTTGATCTCACCTGCCAGTTTCTGTTCTATGGACTGAAGACTGTGAAAGGTAAACTTAATACATCTGCTTCTTTCAGGGAAATGAGATCTCACTTCTTCCTCCTGCAAAATGTGAGTCCAGGTGACCTTCTACCCTAGCATCCATGACTTACACTTCTATTTACACCGTAGCCAGCAACATAAAAACAGAATATGTTTTAAGCCAAAGAAAACTTAAGTCTGAAGTTTATGCCCATGGAGCAGTTGGTCAAGCGAACAGCTCATTATGTAAAAGAACGGCAGGGGAAAAAGAGAATGTGTTAGAGGACTGTCACTACTTTCTTTTCCTTTCTTCTGTCTCATCAGGCACTTATTCTGTGAAACACACTAGGAGATAGGGCCAACATAATATGCATAGATAATATATATTCATATATTCCTAGTTTCATATTTTCTGTGTTTTCCTTGTGGACTGAAGTAAGTCTAACTTTCATATAGAGGATTTTTCAGTCCATCATTTTCCCAAAACTTGGAGGTAATCTCAATGGAGACATAGTCTATAGAAAAAAATAGGGCTTTTCACAAGAAAGACTAGATTATCCTGGCTGAGAATTGTACATAAGCGTAAATTATATTTTAGGTAAGTGCCTACTTGGGAAGTACTAGAAAATGCTTAAAACCATTTTTTTTGCATACCATTAATTCAATATCCATAAACTTAAAATCATATATCAAGAAATTATACCTCAGTTTTTATTTAAAAAAAAAAAAAAAAAAGACCAGTACTTACCACGAGAAAATTAAAAAAAAACATAAAACCTTTAAAAAATCCTTCTGGTTACAATATGCCTGTCTTCTACATGAAAAAAAGGAAGTAAAAGTGTCCCCTAATTTAAATTATATATTAAGATTTCATGTAGGCAACCAGGGCTAGTGCTGCTAACAAAGGATTGGAGTCTGAAAAAATAAGAAAGTAAAGGAGAGTTATAAAAATGTTGCCCCCTGCAGCCCACGGGCGACCATGGTGGGACAGAAATCAATCCTGCAACCCATGGAGAACCACAGGGCAGGAGCAGGGTGCATATGCCCTGAAGGAAACCAGCCTGTGGAGAGCCCAGGCAAGATCAGGCTCCTGGCAAGAAACTGTGGCCTGTTCAGAGAAGTCCACAGTGAATCAAGTTTTAATAATTTCTTTAGCTACCACTTTAAAAAAAGGAGATTTTCTACAGTTGATAACAATGTATTGTTGAGTAGCATTTTGATAAAATTTCTGTAGTCTGAGCATACACATAAATAGAAGCAAATTTAACAAAAAGAAAAGCATCCTGTAACTTACTGTAACATGACATCTTAATAGAAAAAAATTTCATGGAATTTTGACTTATAGCTGAAGAAACAATCCATTGCAGAATGTTTTGGTTTCTTTTCAGTTTAAGAGGATTTTCAGACATCTGTTTCTGTTAGAGAATCTATTTGTATTCTTAGAATTATTTGATTATCAGGCTAGTAAATTCAGAGGATAAAAACATCTTGAAAAATGAAAGCCTCCCATTCATTTATTGCAGAGCTGCAGTGAGCATCATACAGAAAATGAATCTCCATGCCTCCATAAATAAGTGTGTTAGAGTACTTACCTATAATAATTTGACTGAGTTTCAGTGCAAATTTCAGGTTCATGAAACTCAAAGTGAAAATGGAGAGTACGAAATCACATTGATCTAAACAAATAACGTTTGGCTGAAATGCTGAAAGATCAGAATATTAAGTTTTCATAAACTTCCATAGTTTTATCAGTAATGATAATTTGCAATAGTTCAGCTAATCACAGAAGTCTTATACTAATGGTGATTGTTCAAGTGAAACTTGTGTTCAGTTCTGGGGAACTAACTTATTTTAACAACTTTCATAAATGGAAATGTACTGTACTCACGTGGCTAGAAAGCTTTTAAGCACTTGCTAATAATAGACACAAGACAGGAAAGACATAGCCAGAGAGAATCCGTGAAGATACTACTTCATATATTATCCCATCTTTGAATCCTGGGAGTAGCCTTTCCAGACATGCTGATCCAAACAGACACATTCCTCATGAAAATTTGTTGTCTTTATTTCTAGAGTGACACCTGTCCTTTTCTTCCTTCCCTGAGGAAGTATGCAAGCACAGAGAACTAATACATATGTGCTTTGGAGAAGTGATCACACAGTGTCCTATATTTGTTCACTACTTTCTCTCCTATAGAACAGTATTGGGTGCGAGTGTCAAGGTTTTGGCAGCAGGAGACCTTCAGGGGTGGCTTCTGACCTGTGCTGGTCACAGATGATTCCAGCTGGCTCCAACAGACCCATCACAGAACATAGCTGATCCCCTCAGCCAAGCTCATGATGCTTTGGGGCAAATGTATTTTAAAAAGGGAAAAATGCTGTGCAGCAGTGTGTGAGGACTGAGGAGAAAAAACATGTGAGAAACAGTCCTGCAGACACCAAAGTCAGTGAAGAGAGAGGGAGAGTAGGTGCTTCAGGCATCAGAGACAAAATTCCCCTGCAGCCATTGGAGAAGGCAACAGTGGAGCAGGTACTTCACTGCAGCCCACAGAGATGACCACACTGAAGTAGATATCCACACTGTGGCTCTTGGAGGACCCATGCTGAAGCAAGTTTATCCTGAAGGACTGCAGGCCATGGAGAGGATCCACACTAAAGTAGCATAACAGTGTGAGGAGGAAGGAGCAGCAGGGAGGAGATGTCATATACCAACTGCAACACACACACATCGGCCTCCCCGTCATGTCCTCTTGGGCCTGGAGGAAGGAGGTAGAGGAGCTGGGCATGAAGAAGTGAATAAGCTAAATTACTCTTCCCCAGTTTGAGTTTCACCTGTGATGGGAATTGACAAATGAGCTCCCTGTCTTTATCCTGACCCATGAACTTTTCAATCTTGTTCTCTGCCTCTGCTCTGTTGAGGAGGGGGAGCAAGAGAGCAAGCATGTGTGGGTCTGGCAGCTGGACAAGGTCAAAGGCACATCACAGGCAAAAAAAGTCTATACAGAACCACGAAGTCCCTTTGCTACAGATCTATGAGGAGATTTCTTTCTTCTGTAGTTTTGATTTCTGTTGTATAAATGAGAGGAATATATGACTTTAAGTTTGTGAGACTTACTTTGCTACATTATTCCAACTTTTCTCAGTTATTTATTCTAGAATGGAAATTTCCTTCAGTATATTTACCTCCTTACATCTTAATTCCTATTCCACAGAACTATATATCTCTATCTAGTGTCAATAACTGTTAATTTAAAAATATCACCTTGGCTACACTTACTAGAGTAATGAGTTTCTACATACATTTTCCTATTATGTGCATTTTCATAATAAGATAGTAGTTTTTTTTCTACATATAAATGTAAACAAGAAAATTTCATATGCTGGGTTTTGAAATTTTTAAATAAATATGGCAAAGCAGCTTTTGAAAAAGTGAAACCAATAAATTTTATAACATAACAGAGAAACTGTAATGAAAACAAAAAAATCAATAGGGAAGTGGAACACATCCTCAGCACTACAAGATATCATATTTATTCTTTGATATTTGGCATATTTTGTGGATTAAGAAATTTCTCATGTGCATGGATGTTATAATATGTTTCAAGGTTTTATACATTCCAATCAAACCAAAATTCTTCTCTGTGACTAAAGATTGTACAAGTCATCAATTTATCATCTTACACATTTTTAAAGAAAGCATACGATGTTCATTATAATCTAAATACTTGCAATAATTCTTGCAGTCATAACAATTGGAAAAATGTAATAGTGTGGAATCATTTGTCTTTTTTGGAGTTTGGCAGTCTAAGTAACCTGTCTCTTTGTTTTATGCTTTTATGTTCCCTAGAAAGTGAAGAGAAAACCCTTCTCTGCTCTTCTTCTGCGTAAAATCATTCTTCAGCTCTTCCTTCTGTACTTTCAGGGCTTCAGCGGCAACTTCAAGGAACAAAACGCCCTTTTCAAGTTTTGACACAAAACTGATCTCCAAACTCTGTGATCAACAGACTATCCAATGGGTAGCACCTTCAAAACAATTGTTGACATTTCAGGTAGACAATCAAATCTTCAGAATGATCTGTCAAAAGCTGAAAGCAAATTATGATCGTGTTATATAAGACAAGCTGAATAACTACCTCACTCTCATCAATCATATTTGTTCTTGGCAATCTGATATAGCTAGATTTCCAACTAAACAATTTTCAGATCCATATAAAAGAAACTCAGACCAACACATCTACTTCTACGTATTGTTGTTGCTGTTCAAACAGCAGATTCTTGTAAATATCCCCAAAGAAAAAAATTATCTGCAATATTTCCAGTATGTCTAGTTTATTAAGTTTATTGATGGAGCATGAAAATCTTCCTTTTCGGTGACTGCCAAAAGAGTATTTCCATGCCTGTGAAAGTAATATTTATTTGATGTTTTCTACAACTGAAAATCATAGTTATGTATGCACTGCACGTCATATCAGTTTCACTAAAACACTTTTTGTTGGGTTTGTATTAGAATTATGCTAATTTTCACTGAGAAAGATGAATTAGAGGTAGAAGGATCTTCTATATGCATTAAATAACTTTTATTTTAGATGAGATTTTTGATATAAACTGCAACAATCAGTTCAATAAATAATCTGTGAACCATGAATTACAAGTAAATCCTTTAGAAAAATGCACAATTTAAAGAAAACTATCCCTTTTTTCCACTGGGACATCTATGTCTCAAGAACATTTTCCCTGGGATGTTCTTCTCTATCACACTTTTCACAGAATCACAGAATCACAGAATATCAGGGATTGGAAGGGACCTTGAAAAATCATCTAGTCCAATCCCCCTGCTGGGGCAGGAACACCTAGATCAGATCGCATAGGAATGTGTCCAGGGAGGTTTTGAATATCTCTAGAGAAGGAGACTCCACAACCTCTCTGGGCAGCCCCTTCCAGTGTTCCGTCACCCTCACCGTGAAGAAGTTTTCCCTTATATTTAAGTGGAACCTCTTATGTTCCAGCTTGCACCCATTGCCCCTTGTCCTGTCATTGCCTGTCACTGAGAAGAGCCTGGCTCCATCCTCCTGACACTCACCTTTTACATATGTATAAACATGAATGAGGTCACCCCTCAGTCTCCTCTTCTCCAAGCTAAAGAGACCAAGCTCCCTCAGCCTTTCCTCATATGGGAGATGCTCCACTCCCTTAATCATCTTTGTAGCCCTGCCCTGGACTCTCTCAAGCAGTTCCCTGTCCTTCTTGAACTGAGGGGGCCAGAATTGAACCCTACATTCCAGATGTTGTCTCACCAGGGCAGAGTAGAGGGGGAAGAGAACGTCTCTCGACCTACTAACCACCCCTCTTCTCATACACCCCAGGATGCCATTGGCCTTCTTGGCCACAAGGGCACAGTGCTGGCTCATGGTCATCCTGCTGTCCACCAGGACCCCCAGGTCCCTTTCCCCTATGCTGCTCTCCAACAGGTCATTTCCTAACCTATACTGGTACCTGGGGTTGGTCTTGCCCAGATGCAAGACTCTACACTTACCCTTGTTATATAATGTCTGTAATATACTATGATATATTCATACTAGATCATCCATTTCCATGACAAATGGAGGCTATTAACACAAGTCCAGTATTTTTCTTAGTAGTTAGTGTAGCTGGGGTGCATAGGGGACCAGAATCACTCCTCAAAACTCTGCAATGACAGTGGTGGCTGCTGGGCTGCATGGATGAAAGGTAATCACTGAAAACACTGGGCACAGAGGGAACAGGGGAAAGCTAGTCACCTCATCAGTGAAAAAGGAGCTCCCTGACCTGGCCGCTCACAAGGCTATTGTGGAGAATGGTGAGATCATTTTATTCAGTGTGAGACCCTTTTGAAAGGGGTCAACCAAACAAGCTGTCTCAAATCGCTCTGCAGACCAAAGGGGTTATTTCCTATGGCGCTATAGGATTTATTATGGGATGCAGGTGAGGGAGCATTTTTGAATTGTGCATAACTTCTGATAGGATGTTTTTAAGCAAATTGCAGGAATGTGAGTGACTTCTTATATAATATGTTTAGTGGTAGGAGCAAAGACAGGGAAAGGGAGGGATTAAAATGATTCAGAGAGGAAAAATTGTTGCAAAATAGAGAAAAGGGAATAAAATGGTCCTGCTGAGTGCTAATAGCTAGTTGGTCTGCACACTTGTTTGACTGAGCTTTATTCTCATTAGGCCCTGTTTCTACTTACCTTCTGTGTGGATGCATCCTCTACTCTGTGTGAACATGAGTGAATTTTAAACTAGAAGAGCCAGCAAGCAGGCTAAGAGGTCTCAGCAAATGAACTAGGGATGTTAACGTCCAGGCTTGTAGCAATAAGCACCTAGCAGCACCTGGGCAGACCAGAGGGAACTGAGTTCAGCTTGTGAATATGTTGTTTGTCTAAGGCCAGCTATTGTGAAATGTGATCATGTCTGCATGTGAGTATGCACACAAATATATATATATATATATATATATATTGCACTAACAGAGCTCAGTTTGAATCACCTGATTGGCTAGCCAAAAGAAAAAAAAAAAAAAAATTCAGGCATTCTGTTCTCTTCGTGATTGTGTGAGTGCTGTGTAAAGTGCAAGTGCTGGTAAAGGCAATCTTCTTGGTCTGTGCAACTCTGTGTGACAGGCTGTATATTCGTATTATATGTATGTCTGTATGATTCTATCAGAAATTCCTACTCACATCTGCTGAACATGCAGACATAAAGGCACCATAGCCTCATGCCTACGGGGCTACTGGGTTTACCATACGATGTGCCATAGCTTAATCTACACCACCAGCTGACATAACTGTTCCCACCGTGTCAGAATCAGATATTACACTAGCTTTTGTCACAAATCATGAAGAACTGTTGAAGACGTGAAGGTCAAGAGCAATCTTGACTGCAGTGACCATGAGGTTGTGGAGTTTAAAATCCTGAGAGAATCAAGGAGAATAGATAGCATGTAGAAAAAACAGAGACCTGTGATAGCTATATAAGAACAATAATCAGGATACAATGAATTTGTTTTAAACAGAATATAATCTACTAAAATAATGTAACCGAAACCGGTATGTAACTGTCTTGTAACAGTGTATCACAGCCACACACAAGAGTTTTATGCAAGTATATAAGCAATGTGAACACCAAAGAGGCAAGATTTGTGTAGCTGCATGATGAACAAGTGGGAAAACAGTGACCTAAGGAACAGAATTTTCTAAATAAAGAACAAAAAATAAGAAGAATACAAGGGGCTGAAAATAACCAGAACATTCTGTTGAATATGGAAAATGACTGGCAAAAGCATAAGATAAATGCCACTGATAGTGCAGGAATAGGCTGGACAGCATATCCCTTACCCTTCGGAAATTTTGGACATAATTTCTATTAACGCTAAGCTAGCTGGGATGGAATTACTGTGAACATATGTAGACATTTACATCAAATTTGTAAAAGGATAAAGTGCAAAAACAACAAATTAATCCTACCTTTGATGTGGTTATTTCTCATTATCTATAAAGAAGCTTATATATCATCATCAGGTCATATAAATTGCACCTTAAGAAATAATAGGCTCTCAAAAGGTACAGATATTTTGAAGAGAAAAAGGGACAAATGATACTAGAGGACTAATCATACTTATTAAAATCAAACCAAACCAACCAACCCAAACAAAAACAACAACAACAAAAGACAAAAGCAAAAAAATCACACAAACAAAAAAAACCAAACAACTTGTTGGACAGGATCTGCTTGTTGTGGTTTTTTTGCAAGTTATGTGCTTATATGTGGAAAGTGCAAATGGTATGCTGTGCTACATCCAATAGAGTACAATTAACCTGTTGGTTAAGCTGAAGAGTCAGACCTAAAAGAAATAATGAGACCAAGTTCCTGAAAAGAACATTTGCCTTCAGGGGAAACTATAAACAAACATTTCAGATCTCTTCAAAACCTCATTGAGATTCATCACACATTGGGCAAAATAAAAAAAAAACTCAGTGATTTATCATGAAATATACCTTTCAGGTAATCACAGAAGAGCAATCAGACAACCAAATAAGTGCTAAAGTTAATTTCCTGATTGGTAAATTTATAGTTTTGACACAGTTATAGATTTTTCTGGCAACTGATCACCTGATTATCAGTTCTGGAGAATTTAATAAAATATTGGTGACAAAAAACTTATATAAATATAAGTCACATATAAATAACACTTTAATTTCACATGTGTATATATGCATTTTAATGCCACTCTTAGATGGTGTCAATTGGTGGTGATATGATAGGTACATTGTTTCCTAATCTTTGTAGAGATATCTTAAAGGAGGCATTTTTGTATTACTGTGAATTCAAAAGTCTGTTAAAAGCAGTAGGAAAGTCCATTTAATTTCACTGCATTGAATGTGTTGAGTGGTAGTCTTTCCAAAACATATGGTTGTACCATTCTTTCAGCGGAGCTGAGGGTGGGTCTGTGATAAAGCACTGATTTAAGAGACTAAATCCTCTTTTCTTCAAGCAAATCTGTTCCTGTAGGTTGCTCAAAAGCATTTTGTTCTAATGATGACTTGTGTGAAGGCACACAGTTACATCCATTTCAGCCATTTTGAGAGTGCTGTTGCCATAAATTTGCTTATTTTAAAAGTATTTATACTAAGAGCAGCATCCATTTGGTCTGACATATAAAGTTCTAGACTGCTCCAGAAGACATAGCTCTCTATTGTTAAATACTTCACATTAGTCTTTTTTTTTTTTATTGCTTTCTCTCTTTACTTGATTAAATTTACATTGAATAATGATTACATTGATTTACATTGGTTAATGATTTATTCAGGTTACTATTATCAATAGAAGCATTATTTTAATGCTTCTATTTAGTGTTGGGGACCATCTCTTTTTCATTTTGTTATCTTTTTACAAAAGCTTTAGTTTAATTGCATCATGCCCCTTCAATTGAGCCTTCTTTCTTTTGTAGTTTTTTGTTTTGGTGGTGGGTTTCATGTTTGGTTTTGTTTGTTTGTTTGCTTGTTTTGTTTTGTTTTGTTTTCCTTTTCCTTTTCCTTTTCCTTTTCCTTTTCCTTTTTCCTTTTCCTTTTCTTTTTCTTTTTCCTTTCCTTTTCCTTTTCCTTTTTCTTTTCCTTTTCCTTTTCCTTTTCCTTTTCCTTTTCCTTTTCCTTTTCCTTTTCCTTTTCCTTTTCCTTTTCCAGAAGTGGCTTCATTAGTAAATCAACATACTTGATCAGAACCTAAATGACTTTAGTTTATGAGTCAAATGTTTATGCAAGGTTTATTGTGTGTTCTGCTAATGTCCCCTGTGGTGTCCTTACACTGTAAGGGAGTTCTACACTGTAGGACATGACATAATTATTCTTTCAGGGCTTCTGCATTTAAATGCTGCTATGAGTTTGGTCTGAATAAGAAATAAAGCTAAGCAGTCTACCAGATCAAGCAAAGCTAGAAAGAATATACACTGGGTTATTATGTGGGACCATAAATAGGCTTTTAACTGCCCAAATGTCATGTGATGCAAGTTAAGGTGGCCCCACCAGTTTATGGTTGCATTCTATTTTATCCTGGTAGCAAAAAAAACTTTCTAAAAAATTACCTCCTATGACTATGTGTCATCTTGTTCCTTCATTTCAGTTTTTCTGATGAGTGTGTTTTTTCATAATTTTCTTACATCTCCTACTGATGTAGACACTGTTGTTTGGTTCCTTTCTGTTGTTTTCTTTCTTCACATGGTTCATTACACAAGTCATTCCAGCAAACTTTCTGTCTGAGGCTATGGATGCACTTTCCCATCCATTTTGTCTAGTGGTTTGATTAATCAGAGAGTAAGTTTACAAGCTACTGAGAACCATTCTTGAATATATTGTCTTTTCTACCTGGATATTAGCCATTATAAGCCTTCCCTTTAACAAATTGCATTTTTTAGCACTCTGTGGTTACCCATAAAAGGGGTAGCCCATAACTCAGTAGCTTCATTCCTCTTATTCACTCACCAACTGTTTCTGGAATTGTCTTCAGTCATACCACCATTTCTCCTAAGACTGAAGAAATCATAAGTAGTTTCATAGGAATAATGCTCCTTTATAGTTCTATTACAACAGAAAAAAAGACTGTATTGTCCACAACTGTAGGTTCACGTTCAGGCACCTTTGCAGATACTATAAAATCAGGAATAAGTAAATAAATAAAAAGTAAAATAAAATAGTAACACCTGGCTTTGTTTAAATAATAGCTAGAATTTAAAAAAAAAAATTATTCTAGGTTAGTATAATAGAGATTAAAAAAAAAAAAAAAAAGATTAGCACTGGGACTAACAATAAACCAGGAGAAGAAAAGTAAGCAATCACTGGATTTCATTCTATTAGAAGGCAATTTAATAGTAATAATGCTAAGCAGTAGTTAGGAAACTACTCACGCACATAATAAAGTGTCACATGATTTCCCACACATATCTGTGACTAAAATATATCTGACATATCCCTATATCTTTGGAAAAAAAGAAAAGAACCACAAGAGAAAGTGGAAAGAAACAAAGGAAGAATCAAGAGCAAATAATGTCTGGAATGAGACAAAAAGATATCAGTTGTTTTTGATCTCAGCTCTCTAAATACTTTTCTTTCATTTTGTGAATGTTGTATATGCAGTTGTTTTATTTCCTTTTTTATTTGCATCTCACTTTTTCTGAAAAAAATCCAAAACCTTAGCTATTTCATGTTCAATTCAAATGCACCATGCTATTCGAAAGAGAAGCAGTGTGTTCTCGCCGGGAGACTTATTTCCTTTGTTTTGTTTTCTTTGTTTCCTTTTAGAAAAAAAAAAAAAAAGAAGTAATTCAGAATGAAAGTTTCTGGTTGTGCTTTGTGTACAAAAACAGTGTGCCATTCAGAGTGGATCATTAACGCAATGTTTTTTATGCATTCCTCTCATAGTCTAGACATAAAGAATCTATTTCCATGGTCATGAGTGGTTCACATTGTTGTATAACAGGATGTACAGTGATGCTATAGTCTTCAATTCAATAATTCACAGAATTATTATAGTCTGCCAAATCGCATATTCTCTGTAGAGGAGCTAAGACTCAGAAGTTGTATGATTGTGTAACATAACAACAGTATGGGTTAGGTTGGAGGGGACATCTGGATATCAGCTAGTCCAAACCCCCGCTCAGAGAAAGGTCAATTAGAGCAGGTTTCTCAAGACCAACTCCAGTCAAGTTATGAAAATCTCCAAAGACGGAGACTCCACAACCTCTCTGGGCAACCCATACCAGTACTTGGTCACCTTTACCAGGAAAATAAAAAAAAAAAACAAACAAGTGGAATTTCCTGGATTTCAATTTATGCACACTAACTGTCATCCTATCATCAGACACCACTAAAAGTCTACATCTGCAGGTCTCCCCAACACACTTGGCTTGACATTAAAATGCACAGGAAAGTAGATATCATAGCAGAAGGTGTGTCAAGGTAATTCTGTGGGTAGTGAAGACTTTAGTGAGCTACAGCATTAGCACTGTGGACAGTAAAATTAAGCGAACATAATGGGGAAGTCATCATCAATGAAGACCAGATACAAAAGATTGTAAAGGAACAAGGGCAGAGAAAAAGAACACATATAAATATTTTTGCCACTCATCAAAAAACAGAGGAAGTCCCTGATGTTGCTCAAATTGTTCCAGTCACCTAGAGCTTTGTCCTGGTCTATCTCATAACTGTGTTCCTTACTCCAACAGGATAGAGTGATGGACAGAGCGCACAGCCAAGGTTTTAATTTTCCCAAAGTGAAATCATGTAGGTCTAGGGGATGAGTTTATTCTTTATGAGTCATATTTAATTTTTTTGTTTTGTTTTGTATTAATAGCTCATGCTTCAGCAGATGCTACATCTTTTTTTTTTTTTTTTTTCTTTAACCACCTGTAATCTCTGTATGATTGTGACTCAGATCACTGTGTTCAGATCATGAAAGACTAGCTTCTCTGCTTCATCTTCTTGTTCTGTTCTGGCCTTAGCCCTTCTCTACAGTCCATGCTGCATAATAATTTGTTAGTATGTGAGAATCCAGACATAAACTACAGCTGTGACAAATGTTGTGTGGTGGAATATTACCTTATTACTAGGAAGTTGATGTCACAAAAAAGAATGAAAATCTTCCTTCTTTGAGCAAAATGGCAACACTTACGGCTTCTGTATGATTTTATTATGGACTCTGAAGATGTGAAACTTCACTTATTCTGGACTTTAGAAAAAATATTTGAAGCTGCAATATCATAGGTTAATAAAAAATGAAAGGAGACATTTAAAATCATTCATCTCTAACAGTCTGTAAAACTTATACTGATTGTGTAGCACAATTACTCTACAGCTATGCTAGCTGGATCTTTTCACTGCTGGGCTGCCTGACTTAAATGAGTAGATATAATAATTCTGAGACAGAATTTGTTTTCAAACAACTGAAAAAAANAAACAACTGAAAAAAAAAAAAAAAAGTAGAATTCTGAACTTCTGAACTATACCAATCTTGGTCCTTTTGCAGCTATTGGAAAGAGAAGTGGTTGTAGTGGGAAACAATGCATTCAAAGCCATAAGATTGGCCAGGGAATTAAACTTCACTGATTTTGAAGGTAATCTAGTAAAATAATTTCAAGTAGATGCTTCACTTTAAGTTGATCAAAGCCAGGGACAGGTCATTCGTAGTTTCAGTGTCTGGATTTCATGCCACTTTTCACATAACATACTATTATCACCCTCACAATCTCTGTAGATCTGCACTTTATGAAGAAGTGTCTGTGTGGTTTCAGACTTAAGTGTGTAGTTTGTCATGTAATATCTCAGGAAACATTTTCTTACCATTTCTTGGTGGTGGTGTTTTAATTCTATCAGAAGATAAATGAACTAGCTAATTTTCTCAAGGACAGTTTTAAAGAATGACAACTTGTATACTAGAGTTTCTCACAGCTGCCAATATATCTATATTTTATTTCCAGAAAGATTTTTCAACATTTACCTGAATCACAACTGATTCTTAAATATACAATGGACTATGTGTGAACTAATATCTCCTGAAAATGTATCTGTCTGAAAATACTGGTTTTTATCTGCCTTTTTGCTATGTGTTCTTCTGGGCTCATAGAGGCATTGTATTCATTGGAATTTGCACCATACTAAATTGCCAGTTGGTGAAATAATTTGTATCTGAAGTTGCAAGAGTAGTCCTATAAACAATAGTAGTTTATTTGTATGTTTTTTAATTTGAAGAGTTATGTTGTAGTCTAGTGCTAAAGCCAGTGCAGATTATGTGACTGACCCAGCAAATAGAATACAGAATTGTGTATTAAACTTCCTGTCATCCTTGTCCCTAAACTGAAGAGATATGGATTTGGTGGATAGATTATTCCATGGATAAGGAATTGGCTGGATGGCTGTCACCAAAGCGTTAGAGTAAAGGGCTCAATGTCCAAATGGAAACGAAGAATGAGTTGTAACCCTCAGCATTCTGTACTGGGGCTGATATAGTACAGTAACCTTATTAGTGCCATAGACAGTGGAGTTGAGTGCACCCACATCAAGTTTATGGATGACACCAAGCTGAGTGGTGCAGATTTGACTGGTCTGCTGGTAATAATGCTCTACAGAGAAGAACTGATTTGGAGAAAAGCATGCACAGCAAAATGCAGAAAAATCTTGAGAAACCTAAAGGCCCTCTGAAACCTGAATGGATCTTCCTGCTGATGTCGTCCCAGGCACTGGCACTGATCATCCTTCAGTACAAGCTGTGCCATGAAAGGACACCCTTCATGCAAGCTTAAACTTTGTTTCTTTTTACCAAAACTCTGAGAAAATAAAATTCAGCCTTCACTATATTTGAAACTTCACCATCAACAGCTAAAATGGATCCACACTTTGTCCTTAATGTGGTTTTAAGTAGGCACAGTAAAAGAAAATAAATATTATTTTTATGCACTTATATCCAGATCGAATGAGATATGATGGTTTATAATATCAAAGCCTAGACCAAAATATTAAGCTTGTGCATCATTGTTATTATATCAACTTTCTTCAAATGTTTTTGAAGAATCTTGTCATCAACCTGAACAGTTCTGTAAACTGTCCCTAGATTATTATTTTCATATTTGTCTTTAATGGGATATTCAAATGACAATGAAATCTGTCAATGGTTTATTATATTATTATATTATTAGAATGATCCCCTTGAGGAAATTAAATTAAATTGAATTAAAGTTGTAGTATTATTGTCAGGGATTTGTGTTCTCTGCAACAGCCACAATAATCTGATGGAATTTCTCATAAATAGGCAACTAATTCTGGAGCTGTAGCTGGCAATTGTCAGCAATTAAAAATAAAATCCGCAAATATAGCCATCAGTTGGATCCATTACATCTTGCATATGTTAGTATAAATGGCATGATACCCCAAGATTTTTTTCCCCATATTTTTAGCAGTTGACATAATAAAGACAGAGAGAGTATGTCAGTTCACTGGTTCTGAAGATTACTCATTCTGAAAAAGTGTTACAACAAAACAAACCCAGAAAACATGGATTCTCATCAATATTGTCATTTATTGATTCCAAGTAATAAATAGCTAAACACTTACATGCTTTCACAGCAAGGCAAATTTGTGCTTCATTAGTTAAAGTGTGACTTTCCAGCCTGTTGGACCAATTTGCAGAAGAAACAATAAACACCCAGCTTGCAATCAGAAAGTTGGAGTTACTGTATTTTCATTTAAGAGGACTTTTGCAAACAGTTTTTTCCCAAGGATATCTGTTCATTTCCAGCTTTCTGTCTGTGCTTCTTAAAATTGCTGTGGTCATGGGAGGGTACTCACAGGGCTCCACAGCTCCTCTGCAGGCCATCCTCTACCTTCAGTGTTATGTTGATGGTTAGACTTGATGATCTTAAAGGTCCCTTCCAACCTCGACAATTCTATGATTCTGTGATCCTAGGATTCTTTATTTACTTTTCTGCAAATATCTCACAGTGTTCTGAATTAACACATTCTGACCTCATAAATGTTATAACAGAATGCTTCATGATTAAACACTCACTTTATACATGTTTTTAACTAACAGGTTAATGCATTACAAGGTTTATTGCTTTATTATACCATCATGAAAAAAAAAAAAAAACACAAACCAAACACTAAAAACCCCAAACCAACAAAAAAAACCCACAAAAAATAAACAAAACACCCGAAATCCTCCCTAAACCCCCAATATGATGTGTACTATCCTATGGTCTTTTTTTCTTTTTTGCAAATACCAACAATCTTCATTACCTAGACTTCTTGGGAGCTTAATTATTATTTTCTGCTTACATAAATACCAGAACTTAATATAGAAAAGAATTTTCATCTCATGATTGTTACGTGTATATTTACAGTAGAGTCCTGTAGCATAGTGCACAAAATGATCTCTCCCCTCCCAGATGTCAATCTGAAGCTTGCTAATTTTCCTTTTTCATTATCTAGATCACTGGAGAGTCCACAGGACTCCATATGTTACTTGATAACTGCCAACATAATGGCAAAGATCATAACAAATGACCTAAACAAACTCTACAAAGCTGAGCATCTGAAAGTCAGCTAATGTCAAAAATAAGTCTGTATGCATTGCCTTTGGAGGTTGAATCTGTTACTTGAATATCTGGCTATATAACTGCAGTTGGATTCTCTTACTCCACCTCAAAATTAAAAATTTTTGTTCTAATACCAGAGATGAGATAACATTCACTCTAAATAACTAGCCTACATGAGCAGTAAAATAAATGAATCCTGCTCTCCCAGAACATCTTCTGCTATCAAGTGCTGTATAAAGCTACCATGTTTTCTTTTAGGATTTTTGGTGTCAAATACGCAGAGCTCATTATGTAATCTCTGCTTATTTGGGTGATCTTTACTCCAGTGGGCCAACAGTTTGCATGAAAAAAGAAAATGATTGATGTTAACATCTCTGATTCTCTGCCAAATTATGCAAAATTGATTCATCAGAATTTCCATTTCTCTATTTAAAAAAAAAAAAAAAAAAGGCTATGATATAAATATGGCTTTAGCATATACTGCACTACACCCATACTCCAGGTCCTGCTGGCAATGAAGAAGTTAAAATACAATATTTTTTTATCACTAGAGATTGAAAGAAATAGTAGACAGTCTTAGCAATTATGGTCTGTAATCCATATAATTTTTTGACTGAGGCTGTAGAGAGATATTGAAAGAATATGAAATTATTCTATCTCAATATTACCATCGCTTATTCAGTTGTGGTTCAAAATAGCAGTTGGCACCAGTTGTCATGACTGAAATACCCACAGGCAGGAGGATAAACTAATCTTCTAACTAATCTTCTTTCTTCTACTTTAACTGCGGTGAATGTCAATAGATATTTCTGTAAAATCTTTAAATCATTAAATTATTTTCTTTTGAAGATTTTTTTGTATTCTATTTTACATCTTATGATTGTACAAATGAATAATCAAACAAATGAAAACGTAAAATCAACCTGCACACACAGAATAATCCTGAGCGCATGTCAGACCACAGAATTAATTGAAAATATTGTCCTGAAGTTTTCCTAGAAAAAATGTCAACTTCCTACCTATTACACTTTCAGTCTCAAATAGCTATGTTATTCCACTCCTAGTTTTGCATGTTTCTTGAATTTTTGTTTTTTCTGTCATTGCTTTGGCAGATAAAATTTTTAAGGACTCTTCTAGGTGCTCAGATGATAAATTCATAATACACCAACAATTTACAACAAAACATTTTTAAAAACAGTAAATAATTTTGGCTTCTTTATGTATAAGTATATAACGGGAATTATTATTTATTTTAAGGAAAAAAGAAGAAGTGAGGAAGTGGCAAAAGATGAGGGAGCTTAAGTCCTCTATCTTGCTTAAAAAATAAAATAGAGGTTTCATTCAAATGAAATATTGTCAAATGAATAAAATTATGAAATATTGAACATTAAAGCAATAGTTAAATTGATACATGGACTGCCAGTTGCAGTCATCTGGGAGATTTCCTAAAACGTAACAGAAAATCTGCTCTCATGTTTAAGTTTTCATGAACTAGTAACAGAGAGCTTATGTTTTCCAAGACGTATCAAATAGTATGTTTATGTCAGTCCTTACTTGTCAGTGTGTAATGGAAAACAAAACAGTGCCAGAAGTTTCCTTGTTAACTTCCAAAACTTATAAGATTTAATGAATAATGTAGGAGCAAAAAAATACAAACTCTTTTATCTGGAATGGTGCAGAGAACAAGCTGAACCTCAGTACGTGGAGAACATCACTTCAGAGAACATGGCAAGAAGCATGAACCCAAGGACAAGAAAAAAAGACGGGCCTGAAGGAGTAAATAGGAAATTACAAATAAGGTTTAGTATTAATGAAGAGCAGCTAATTTAAAACATGTAAGTTATGTAAGTCTATCTTATATAATGTTAAGTGTATGCATATGTCTGTGTATGTATTTGTGCATATGTATATACTATGTATATTCATCCTGAGATTTAGGTAGTGACATTTTTGAAAATTAAGTAAAAAAAAAAAAAAGTGAGAAACTCAGAATATTTTCAAATTGCTAGGCTTAATTTCCCAGTACGATCTCTTTACTTATTCTACATGCATACAGCAGACAGATATCTACCTCTTTTTTCTCTTCTTTTTACTTGGATATAGAGATTAAAATAAGCTTTTTTATTTTTACTTATTTATTTATTTATTTATTTTTCCCCGCCTCCTTACACTATACTATTATCAAGGTAGAATTGTGTTTTAAATACTTTGTCCTGGAGCAAACTTTCTATCAGAAAAAAAAAAAAAAAAAGTAAGAAATCATCCTTTATTTATTATTATCTGAATCGTGAAGAACATTGATTTTGTTCTGGTGCATAACTCAGACATCAACAATTCTATGCTTCTTTGTTTAAGCTGATCATACCACTTGAATTTTTTTCATTCTTCTACCTTATCTTCTTTTACAATTATTTAACTGTTATGAAGGGTGATGGAACAAGCATTCTTCCATTAGGAAACGGAGTAATAGTCAAATTGAATCAAAGCAATACCTGTTTATACTTGTACCTGTCTCCTGATAGCACATGTTACTGAATTTTTAAGAGGGAGAAAGACAGAAACTTGACATAACATTTTTTGGAATTATTTTGTTGCCCCAAAAGGTTTTTGTTTCCTTTTCTTTAACATTTCAGGTTTGTTTATGTTTTGTGCATGGTTGATTGAATGTAATATATTCATTCATTTCTTCTGTTTGTGCAAATTTACTGTTGTACTTTTAAAAATTTATTATTATTTAGATGGATTGTTATTTCTGGATTATAAAAGAGTGACCACCTTCCCTTGAATTTTACCCTCCTGAACAGAACTTTATACTCACCTATGGTAATTTTCCCAGCTTCTCAAACAACAAAAAGGAAAAAAAGAAATAAAAAAAAAGGAACAATTACTTTGCATACTTCAAGATATAAGACACATATACTTCTAAAGCACTGTATCTGTCAGGAAAAAAATATATCACAGCTGGCATACTATTAGTCTAAATAGGTACAGTTTCTTGTTTCTCAATGAAGTAAAAAAATATTTTCTCACATAAGAACTGATAATCACAGAATCACAGAATATCAGGGATGGGAAGGGACCTTGAAAGATCATCTAGTCCAATCCCCCTGCCAGCAGAGCAGGAACACCTAGAGCAGGTCACACAGGAACGTGTCCAGACGAGTTTTGAATGTCTCCAGAGAAGGAGACTCCACAACTTCTCTGGGCACCCCCTTCCAGTATTCAGTTATCCTCCCTGTGAAAAAATTTTTCTTCATATATAAGTGGAACGTACTGCAAAGTGATCAGACAAGCATACTGGCTGTCTCCATTTTACATCCAACCGTCCCCTTTAACACCTCTTTTTCTCTACCCCCACTCTTTGTTTTTTTTGTGCTCCCTTCTCCCCCTGTACATTCCTTAATCAGTTTGCACACTCCAGTCAAATCAACATCGTAGACCCCAGGCTGGCATACTTACGGGCTGTAAAATCTATGATGTCCCTATCTGAAGTGAAACCTGCAGTTTGTTGATAGCCTATCAATTTGTGTAGCTGACAGGATTTCATTGTCTCTGTTGTTGTTTGTCTCCTTATGCTTTGTATATTGCCTTCCACTTTTTCATATCTTTCTGGTTTTACCCGGTCTTCAATCAAATGATCTTACTAAGAGTATGTTCACTCTCCATACACCCTCATCAACTGATGTATCAGACCAAGTTTGTTTCTTGACATTGTCTATTATCAGATTTTAGCCTCTGCATGTTTTTCTTTCCCCTTTTCTTTATTATCCCATTTTGACAAGCCCTTGATCAGATAACCTTAAAGGAGCAGATGCTCTTTCCTTACACATGTTCTTACAACAAACACTTAAAATTATCTTTCATATTGCTTTACACATATACCCTTTCTCACATTTTATGTAATATGTCTTCACTGAGAGTGGTGAATTTGTCTGCTAAAAACCACATTTCACTGACTGCCTTGAAAATATATGTACTATATAACCACAAGCAAAACTTTTTGTTAGTCAGCTTCAGCCTGATGCTACTGGTACATCTTTCAGTAGACTTCCTGCATTGAGAAAACTGTCTACAATTTCTTTTTGCATGTCATCATTCCCATGATGTTTCATGCAGAGCTGAAAATGTAATTTCCCTAATATTTCCAAGGCTTCCTCATCACTTTTCTTACTTCAGATCACAACATCAATTAATACATACTACTGAACCTGGTACGAAAGCCTACAAGGATCAAGCACATCCAAACCTCCAAGGTAACATTCACTGGAGTTTGATTTTGGCTAAAAGTCTGAGCAGCTCAGGAATTAGAATTGACTGCTCTCCTGTCCATGTATCAGAGTTCTCAACTAACATCTATGCAATCCCAGTGTATTTATGAAGAGGAGGTCCATGACTCTAAGCATTATCTGTTTTATTTTAAACACGAATACACATCAATACTATGAATTATTTACTGAATTTAAAATGTTTGACTTAGGTCAGGCTCTAAGATCATTATGTTTAAAATTCAGACAGAAGCAGTGCTTGAGGGGATTGTAAAAGCAAGGGATAACCTCTGGATTAATGAATGTATTACTAGGGATTTTATCATCATCCTTTTTTGTACATTCTGATCACAGGAATATGATAAGTACTGAAGTTAAACAGGCTCAAATCCAAGCCTTCTAATACCTAAAGAAAAATTCAGACATTACATCTCCTGTGGTCCATCTGAATGCTGTTCAGAAAGATAATTAGTCCTCCTGTCTTCCTTTGAATTTTACATAATTAACAGTGACATGTAGATCAATATGTTTTAAGCTCCTTCATTCCCCCACAGCTTTTAGTTAGAAGGACATTTAAAGATTTATAATTAAGAAGCAAAATGGCTCAAGAACTCTATTTGTTAAAATTTTAAACAGCCACCATCAAACGCAATAGTCTTAATACCATTTAAAAACTCTAGTAAATCTGGCAACTAGTTAAACGTATTTATAATTACTTAGTCCATACTTGATAATTTTTCCTTTTTTTTTTATTTTAATCTCTTCTATATAAAAGTGTTAATCATCCTGTGTTTTCAAAATATAATAGGAGGGCATACTGGAATGATAAACTTATTGAAATATTATTGAATAGTATATTCGCTTTATACCAACATTAAAAGTCTTAATTATCACTCAAACATAAACTTTCTTTCCATCACAAACTTGGAAAGCAAATAAAACAGAAATTATATTGTGCCTTCAGTGCTGATATATATTTAGATAGCTGCCTAGTAAATCAAGGTCTCATCTGGAACACTGTTTTCTAAATTCTGGAAGACTTTTTTTTGTCATGATTGCTGTGTCTCTGTTATTGTGGAAATATTTTTTAGATCCCAATGGATTTTCTAGTCACAGCCTGAAAAAAATCTGACAGTTACACTACTTAAGAGACTTAAATTCTGAGACTAGCCTCTCTAGTAAATGAGGGAGAAAACTATGTCTAAACTAACACAACAAGAGCTGCTTCTTCCCCCATACTGTGAGCCACTAAGGGTGCACAACAGTATTTCTTTTTCCTTTGTATAGAGAGGACATGAAAACATGATTCACTTCTATCCCCAAAGAACTTGAGGAGAAAAGGAAAACAAACCTAAATCCTGACTATGAAGAATCACGGACCCAGAACTTGAGTTATGCCTCAGTAAACATGCTTGGTATGGTCAAGATGATTATATTAAGAGACTTTAGAAGGAAACTTTGTAAAACAAGACCCTTTGAAGCAACTTGGGGTGGGGTCATATCCAGATTTCATTTTATTAATCAGATTATTGTCTCTTAAGTATGGATTATAAAACACTTAGTATGGGCAGAAGTGAGGACCAGAAGATCAGAACCTTACTTCCAATTAATCCACAGTAAGAATATTGTCAGAAAAGGTATTTCCCCTTCAGAGTTAGATCACTATATTTAATTTTCCATGAGAGAAAGATTGTTCTTTCAAGCCAGGAAAAAATGCACTCTGTGCATCTTAATATTTGGTCATGAAGCAGAATTCTTTCTTGAAGGTCATCTTTTATTATTTATCACTTTCAATGATCTTATTAGACAATTATAATCTCACTATAAGTATTCTCTTAGATTCCTGAATAAGAAATTTCTCTGATTTTTCTTAGTCCTAATAGATATACACTGTAATACTTTCAATTTATTTAACCTTTTTTTTAAACTGAAATCTGCCATTAAAAATTTTATTACATTCTTTTTTTTTATCTGATTCTTTTTCTAAAGGATATAGATAGAATGATAGCGCCGTCTTTAAAATTATATCGTATTATTATGAAAAAATGATTTGCTAAAAGAATTTTCTTTGCTACACATTCACTTAAGCTAAAAAGGAGGCAAATTTGTTCTTTGATAAACTGCACAAATAATTCAAATATGAATATATATTAATGAGATATTGTGCAGATTTTTGTCATTGCTGTACTTAATTAAAATGACTCTTTACAATGTGATCTTACCATTCATATGATGTTGATGAATAATAGGCTCAGAGATACATAAAATATACCTCAAATTAACAAGATGTGGAATCGCCTCTTACATTTTCAGAAGCTCACCCAAAGTTTATCAGATCATTCGTTACTTACAAACAAAACACTGTTTTTTAAGGGAAGTTCAATTTATTTATATGAGAATTTTTTAATGGGGCCTGATTTTTATAGATCCTGCATACATCTAGATCTGGTAAACACCACTTGAAACTGTAAGAGTTCAATCACAGAGTTTAAAAAGAAGTTCAGCCTTTTTTACTTTACTCAGACACTTATATCACAGTAGAAATCAGAAATGAGAATATTTAGTCTTCTTCGAACTTCTGGAATGTCACATAAAGCTTTGTGGTTGCTGTTGCTTGTTATAATACCCTTAGTACTCAGAAACTTAATTTTGTTAGCTATAACTCTTCATACTCTACTGACATAATCATTCACATCATTAACTGTATCTTCACTTTTATAAAAACACAAATTTTTTCCAAAAGTCTAATACACAGAAACTATCAAAAAAACAACAATAACAAAACATATCTATATTTTTTTAACTGTTATTTAGACAGATACGTAGAACCTCTAACTAGGGAGCAGGTAAAGCTCCTGATGTCCCATGGCAAGAACAACTGAAAATGCTGTTAGAAAAGAGAAAAAAAAAGAAAAGTATTTGATGATATGATAGTCCTTGCCCTCTCTCTTGATTTCATAGACTCATAGAATCATTCAGGTTGGAAAAGACCCTTGGGATCATCGAGTCCAATCATCTGCCCTACTCTACAAATTCCTCCCCTACACCATACCCCCCAGCACCACATCTAAACGACTCTTGAACACATTCAGGGATGGGGACTCAACCACCTCCCTGGCCAGCCTATTCCAGGGTCTGACCACTCCTGCAAAAAATTCTTTCAGCCTAAACCTACCCTGTTGCAGCTTGAAGTCATTCCCTCATTCTATCACTAATTACCTGTGAGAAGAGACCAGCAGCAACCTCTCTACAATGCCCTTCCAAGTAGTTGTAGAGAGCAATGAGGTCTCCCCTCAGCCTCCTCTTCCTCAGACTAAACAGCCCCAGATCCTTCAATTGCTCTCCATAAGATTTATTCTCCAGGCCCTTCACCAGCTTTGTTGCCCTCCTCTGCACTCACTCCAGCACCTTGACAACTCTCTTGTGTTGAGGTGCCCAGAACTGAGCACAATACTCAAGGTGTGGCCTCACCAGTGCTGAGGACAGGGGGACAATCACAGTCCTACTTCTACTGGTCACACTATTTCTTATACAAGCCAGGATGCCATTGGCCTTTGTGGCCACCTGGGCACATTGCTAGCTCATGTTCAGCCGCTTGTCAATTAGAATCCCCAGGTCCTTTCCTGCCAGAGAGTGCTCCAGCCACACTTTCCCAAGCCTGTAATGATGCATGGGGTTGTTGTGGCCCAAGTGCAGGACCTGGCACTTGGCATTATTGAAGATCATACTGTTAACACTGGCCCATCAATCCAATCTAAGTCCCTCTGTAATGCTTCTCTGCCCTCCTGCGGGTCAACACTCCCACTTAGCTTAGTGTCATCTGCAAACTTACTGATGGTACACTCTATATCCTTGTCGAGATCATCAATAAAGACATTAAACAGAAATGGTCCCAGTACCGAGCCCTGAGGCACACCACTTGTGACTGGTTGCCAGTTGGATTTAACTCTGTTGAGCACCACTCTTTGGGACCATCCATCCATCCAGTGCTTGATCCAGCAGATCACACGCTCATCCAGGCCACAAGCAGCCAGTTTTCCATGAGAATTTTGTGGGGGACTGTGTCAAATGCTTTTTCAAAGTCCAGGTATACAATATCCACAGTCTTCCCCTCGTCCAATAATCAGGTGATCTTGTCATAGAAAGAGATCAGGTTTGTCAGGCAGGAATTGCCTTTCATAAACCCATGCTGACATTTATAAGTTTTTTCACAGTCAACAAAGGATAGTTTTCTCCAGAAAGTATAAATGAAGAAAAGCAGTTATTTTTTTTAGTTGCAGTTATTTTTCAGTTACAGTTCTGACCAGGGATGATGTCAGAAAAAAGTCTGAACCAGTCCTTTAAGAAAGAAAGGTAACTTCAGGAAACTGAGAGGATTTTTTTAATTAGACTTATAAATCTATCTGAGAAATTAGATAAAAATATTATGTAATGATTATCCAATGATAGGGTAGGGGCTTGATGTCTCAGGATAACTCTACCAAGACTTTGACCTTTGATTCAGGCAATGCATGCTTTTCTTAAAACTAACCTTTATTCCAGACATTAAATATTAATTCATATCTCTGTTTATCCAAAGATAAGGAGAGAAACATGAAAAATAGGGAAAAGATAGATAGGAAAAAACTCAAAGCCCAGCAAAAACACCGAAACAAAACAACAAAAAACGCTATAGGATTTCATTATCATACTGTTAACTTGTTCTACTTTTTAATATATAAGTAATTTGGTAAGGATTATATAAACATGTGGTTGGATAAATGTCATAAAACATTGACACAGTGGGTAATTCAGTTCACGGCTACTAGCTAACGACAGAAACCTCAAAGCACTGGCTTACTATACAGAAATTAAAATAATAACACATTCATTTAAGTTACAGATGATAAGAGCAGAGATTACCTTTCAGCCCATATAATTAATTTTAGATGTTAAAACATTACCAGCAACATTTTTAGGTGGATTACATTAATGTATATGCAAAGCTAGCAAGGTTCATATTAGAAAAAAATCATGATACCTTGTACTTTCCGACAGCAGACTGGATTTCCCAGCAGTTTTATATCCTCCTGTGCTAACCATCCATGCAGAAAGTACAGCTGTTGGTGGCCAGTTTAGAAATTCAAATGTTATACTTGAAAAATCAGGACAGCATGACTTCTTCATCAGGGCATCTTACAATGGCTATGTAATGGAAGCAACAGCAAACCCAGTGTAAAAAGGCATAATTCATGTATTTTATGCGGTTGGCAGTGAAGTGTCCTCTTGAATAAGCACCAGCACAAACACAAGCTTAAGTGGTTCAGTGAA
Organism: Nycticryphes semicollaris; assembly: GCA_013400055.1. Classification (NCBI taxonomy): domain Eukaryota; kingdom Metazoa; phylum Chordata; class Aves; order Charadriiformes; family Rostratulidae; genus Nycticryphes; species Nycticryphes semicollaris. The sequence goes on from VXBJ01002456.1 coordinate 346,839, forward strand.
TGGGACAACCTCTAAACTGAATTTATTTTAGTTGTAAGATAGTTCTTTTGAAATTAATCAGTTGAGTTGCATGTTACCTTAGCTTTTGATTTTTAAAATTACTAGGAACTACTAATAAGACACTGACCAAAACAAGTCAGCATGGAGTGAGAACAGGATTGTAACAAAGACATTCCAATAACTTTATCAGAAATTACAGATACACAGTTGGAGAGTTGCTGTGAACTCAGCGGTGACAAATTCTTCCATAATCATCAAAGACCTTTAACAGATCAAAAGCCTTCAGCTTCAAAATATTCTCAATAAACATTTGATTACTTCTTGGAAAAATATAAGTCCAAAGCACACCTCACTTGTCTTGTTCTGCCAAACTATTTAAAAAAGAAAAAAAAAAAAAAAACCAAACCAAAAGTGTGAGAGAGAAAAAAAATCTATGTATATATGAAGCTTTTTTGAACATCTTCTGGTGTGACCCATGCCCAAAAGAACACCTAGATACAGTGACACCTATAAGATGGTAGTCAAAAAAACCCCATGGCTTACAAATTCCTCTTCTACAGATTATGCCAACAGCCAAAGATGAAGCACAGAAAAATCGCTGGAAACAGCCCAGAGCAAAACTCCCTATTCTTGCTTTTGTGAGAATGCCACTAAACTGCATAGTACTGATACATCTTTATATGTTCTTTTTCATTTTGGTTCTGGGTTTTTTATTACTTTTTCTTTTTTGGGGGGGTTAAATCTGTCCTGCAAGACTTCACCACTTCACCAGGAAATGAGAGATTCAATCATCTCTGTTAAGCAGTCCTTAAGTACTTCATTATTACATTAGAATTTCCATATATAGCTCAGACAACCACCTGCCTTAGACAAATGCTTAGCAATTATTTGTCATTAAAAAGTGAGGGAAAAGCAAAAAAAAATACTATAGATGCATAGTACATACTGTATATTTCAAGAAATTGTTACAATAGAGATATCACAGCACATCAGCTGAAGGCCATGGCTCTTGATTACAAAACCAATTTTTTTTCTTAGATCCCAAATAATGAGTCATAACAATGACAACTTTGTATTATTTAACTATCTAGTGAAATATACATGAAACATCACAACGCACTTAACAAAATATGTTAAAAGTCATCTTTAAAGTTATTTTGATGCTTTTAAATGACAAAAAAATATTTTACAGAAATATCCCTCTCTACTAATAATTCTGTAAGAACTTTATATCAAGATGAGAATGACATTCATTACTCATAAACTGATTACAAAATGCTTCATTCAAAGAAAAAAATAAAATTAAAACATACAAAGTATTACATACCCACTTTTCATGGGTGTTTACTCAAAAAGTTAAATCTGGAAGACTTAGTAATAAGTCAAAATGGCTGCAGAACAAAATTAATATGACTTCATCATATGTCAAATCTACCAACAATTCACATTCATGTTTTACTCCAAAGTTCCTTTATGAAAAAAAGTGTGGAATCAAATACATTGATTTACATCTTTGACCTGTAGTGAGGTTTGTTTTTATTTTTTTTTTTTAATTTTATTTTATTTTTCCTGAAACACCTGAGATTTTAATTTGAATATGAGAAGTGAAAGATATCCTCCACTATCATACTAAACGTATAAAGACAATTTTCAGCATGAAAACTCCAAAGCATATCTTTCAAGAATGGGGTAATAAGCCAACTTCTAAGTGTTATAAAGACACCTGTCCATACCTGCTCTTATTAGCTCTTTTTAGTGTTTTTTTTTTCTTTTTTTTTTTTTTACACAACTGATTGCACGCTCCTGCCCCTTGACTGGGCAGTAAAAAGTAAAAATAAAAGTAATAGCTTTCATTAATCAGTCATAATTGTTAGTCTCCTTCAAGTAAATATCTTGTCCCTGTGTATAAATACCTGATGGAAGGAAATGAAGAAAATGGAGCTAGCCTCTTCTCAGTGGCGCCCAGTGGTAGGAGGCAATGGCCACAAATTAAATAAAGGAAATTCCATTTCAGTATAAGAAAACTATTTTTATTATACTTTTCTTTAACTATGATGTTGACTAAACAGTAACACAGCTTCTCAATTGAGCTTGTGGAGTCTCCATTCCTGGAGATATTTGAAAGCTGACTGGACACAGACCTCGGCAACCTGCTGTATCATAGAATCATAAAATCATGGAATCATTTGGGTTGGAAAGGACCTTGAAGATCATCTAATTCCAGCGCCACCCTCCCACTGCCCCCAACATGGGCAAGGCCACCTTCTACTAGACCAGGATGCTTAAAACCCCATCCAGCCTGGCCTTGAGCATTTCCAGGGATGAAGCACCTAGAACTTCTCTGGGCAACCTGTTCCAGTGCCTCAACACCTTCACACTAAAAAATTATGCCAACTATTCTTTCTAAGCATAATTCATGTAATTTACTCACTTATACAACTGAATGCACCTGTAAACCAGGTCCATAGGTATCTAAATCAGATTAACTGCATCTATAAATAATTTTACACAGAATTACAATGAACTGTGGATTCAGAGCTAAAAAAATAATAATAATAAAAAAAAGCCCAACAACAACTTTATGTTATGTTATCTAGCTTCTAGATACATATATGGAAACAGAAAAACAGATACAAATAAGGATTCATTGTTCTTTCGCACCTTATCCTAATAACTGAAAATAAAGCACATGAACTAAGTACGATACATAACAAAAATTAAAATTTTCCTCATTGAAAAAGAAATTCAGGATATTTACTTACAGAAAGTAATTTTTTTTTTTATAGAAGATATACTGTGGAACAGCCGAATTGCATTATTCTTATTAAACTAAAATAGATAAAAATATATAACTATTTTATTATGTTATATTAGTCATTATAGTGCAATAATAATCTAGTGTGTAATTAATATTTGATTCCTTCGGTTTAAGGTCTTGGACCTCACTTTATGCCTGAACTTTGCTTAAGACACACAAATTTAATGAATCTAACTTTCTGAACCTCTTCGAGGCATATATTTGGAAGGTTAGTGGCTAGGAAAGGCTTTACTATGCTCAGATTTATTCAGCTAAAAGTAAAGTACTTCATTTATGAAAGATGACAATGGACAGGGATGTGCATTTTTAGAGGACCACTCATCTTATCTTAAAATTTGTAAGGTAGAAATGTACTCTTGAGTTTTATGTGTTTTCAGTTGACTTTATTAGGAACTTAAGGCAACTGGTAGAATATTTGCAGAAGTCTAATGTTTTTCTTAAGAATTTAGGTATCACTCAAAATAATGCCTTTAGTCAATGAAGAGACATGGGTTTATCCTAAAGATGTTTCATGACAGGAACCTAATTCTGTGCCCTCTGAGTATTACGTTGCAACACCTTATTTCTCTCTAGGAATTCTATGTGAACTAAGGTGAACTCTTTATGAACTATTCTTTCCAAAATAATCTTAAAGTATAATTTCATTACTTACTGCCTTAGATAATGAATGCCTTCCTGGAGGACAATTTCAGGTGTTTTGGTTAGATGTCTGAAGTCTGGTGAGCTGAATCCAGGATCTTTTTCACATATTAAGTTGCAGATTTGTACTATCTGTCAGTATAACATCTTAATTCTGAAAGTAAAGTGATAATGAATCATATGATTTAGTTCTTCAGACCCTTATCTCACTCTTTAACTATGAAAAAAGTGGGAGACTTAGCCTGACCATTTATGTACACTACAGCAATTCAATAATTTACAGGATTCTATGTATCTATATGAGATGTTACCAACAATACTTTGCTTACATAAGAAAAAAGATGTAGAAAATCTGACACACATTGCAAGTTAACAAGCAGAGTGAATTGAATAACCATGGAAATGTACTGAAACATTTTTAGAATATTTGTTAGTTAATATTCAGTGATGCTTCCCAAGTAATTATGTAGTTCTAATTAAGGTCTATCTGAGTTCTGTATGTCAAATTAAATTATTAGTTCCACTATTTTAAAACTTAATATAACCATTGTTAACAACATTTTTAAAAAAAATAGATTTAAGAAACAAGTAACCAGATCGTTTAGTTGTTGAAGTTGTTATGCAATTTTACACTAGCTAATATCTGATTCATAATTTTTGATCTATTTATAATTCTTGTCGAATATCACATTGCAAGGAGGAGGAGTCATGAAACACGTTTTAAAGTAAACCATAACAACACCCATGACTTGTTTGATTTCAAGGGAATGAACAGATTCAGCCTTGATCTCTGAATACAATTCACCGAGTGAGGCTGTAGCTTGGTCACAGTGCCGTATAAAATCCTCAAGTAATAACTGGATCACCAGAGCTGATTTTTTCTTCTTCCACCAAGTGGAAATAGAAAAAAACCTGCTAAGTCCAAGTGTTACTAATGTGTGCTACATACAGTAATTTCTGTTTGATTGTAGTAAAGCTAAAATAATAGTTATATTACGTGTCTCAGGTATTTGTGATATAAAAGAACCCTACCATTTGTTAAATGCCATAACATGGCCTTAAACTGGGTCTTAAAATATTCTCTCCTTACTTTAGAAGTCTCAGTGAAGGGTAAGAATTGCACTGAGATGACAAAATGGTTTTCCTAGTTTTGTAGTCTAAAACGGAGGTAAAGGAGGATAATGAAAAGGGCTGTTCTCCCAAAACTACAATGATGCATCTTGATGGCAGAGTCTCTTCTAATGCTGACAATGTGACAATTCGCTCACATTTGAGAAACAGATAAGACTTGATTGAAAGTGGCATATATTACCTTAATAGTAACTGATGTCTTGAATTGTGGAAATGTCTAAGTGCTTCTCATGGTTATACATTATTACACATATAAAAGGACTATTCTGTTGTATGCAAGAAATATTTCAAGAAAACAAAAGTATAAAAATTTTGTTGAAGCAAACTTTTGACTCTACTATCTCTTGCAATTGATAATGTTAAAGGAAAATATAACAAATAACTTTGAATAAGTTAATGGAAAGTGAAACAATATTTCATTCTAGATAATTCACTGGATTACCCAATTGCTGCATAATAAAATCAAAGAAATGTACTATAAATAAATCATAAATACGCATAAATGAGTATAATACAAGTTCCTATTATTTTATTAATCTGATGAGATTGCAGAACAAAATGCATAATTTAGAATCTTGCTTTCATAGACCTGTGGGGCTGAAGCTTCACACTATGGCACTTTTCTAAAGATCTTTTAAAAGAAGTGAACTATTGAAAATTTCTTCTGTTGACTACCTGATTTTTATTGTTATATTATTGTAAGATTGCTAACCTGGGTGTGGCAAAGACAGTCTTAAGGTTTGAATAATGCTTATATTTTTTTAACACCGTGCTGTAAGTTTTAATTATGGGACGTAAGAATTAGTGACCTGATTTTGATTTTGTTGAGTTTTCTAATCTAATGAATTTACCAATAAATAAATTATAAAAAAAGAATTGAAGAATTTATTAAGGCACTGTATTGTGTTCAGGTCGCAATGTTTTGGTAGCAGGGGGCTGCAGCAAAGACACCAGAGGGTGGCCCCGTGTCAGACAGAGCCATTTCCAGGACTGTACCTGTGGAGAGAACTCATGCTGGAGCCGTTCATGAACAAAATGGCAAATTTCACTTTCCAAAATATTTTTTAATCTCAACCAGAGAAGCAGGAGATCCGTTTGAGTCCAATCATCCTGTCAGTTTGTTAATCTAAGGTGTTTAATATAGATTTGCCCACTCTGCCGCGGCCCGAGGAGTGAAGGGAGATGAACAACACACCAATATGATGTGGAATCAAGCTCCGTTTATTCCCAGCTCTGCCTCTGCTTATATTCCCTTGCTAAGCCCGGTACACGCGCCCCGTGAAAAACATGCACAATACAATTGGTTAACACCAGTTTTCACGCGCCCTCCACGCGTCCATGCTCGCTGCTCATTGGGCGCCGCGGTGGCTCACAACATCGTCCTTGACTGCCTGCAACATCCTTCTTGCTGTGTCCAAATTCCTCAAAACTTGTTTTTCTCTTATCTTGTTTTCTTGTTTTGCAGGGCCAAGGACAGGGCGCCCTTGTTACTTTCTTGCCTGTAGTTTCTCAGAGCTTCTCATATACATTCAACATGCCTAAAGACCCAGCACCACTCTCTGAAAATCTCTCCCCATTTACTTTAAGCACAAATTATGATATGCAGCTCTAGATTAATATTGAGAAGAATTCCATCCAAAAGGCTGGAGGCTCCCTTGATCTGGGGAGCAGGGAGAGTGGGTACACCCAGGCTGGCCGTGCCTTCCTTGACAGTTGCTGTCCAACAGGGCTGTAATTATGGAAGTATTCTTTCATGGAAAAGTAACGATTGTTTTATAAGTAAAAACTTTATGAATAGAGGCCATTAGTACCAACCCATGAACCAATGTCATCCTAATACTTTTTGGAGAACACTGGCGTTATAAAATATTTTTTTTATATTGTCTAAAACTGCATGACAATTTGTTGGGTTTTTTTGTAGCAATACAGCAAAGGCAAAATTTGTTGTACATTTCCTTTGTTGTAAGAGATTGTGCTTAGGTTTCGATGAGGCATAAACTGTAGAAAATTGCCATCACCCTGCTATTTTTTTTTAATTATTCAGGAGAATATTTTTGCAGCATGCTCTAGTAATAATAGTTTACAATCTTTCTAAGACTAGGAACATGCTGCAGCAAATGATACGTAATCTTTCTAAGACGAGGCCTATGTCTAACTGACCCAACAGTTGACACGTACTGAGTGAAAAGCAAAAGGAGCAAACAGCATTATCTGTGACAGAACAAGATATGCATGGAAGAAAGAACAAAGTAAACAGGCTACTTCCACTTACTTATATCTGGAAGACATCCTACTGACAACCACACTTTTTAGAATATCTCTATTCAGACTCGGTGGTGATATAAATAGTTTCCTGGACACCAATTCATTGGAATAAAATTGCTGAATATTAAGAAGGCAAGAAAAGAAATACTGAAGTTGGGAATCCTTAAAAGTGTTGAAAAGTACTCTACAAAAGAAAGAAATTAACCCTAAAAAATGGCTTTAAAAGTTACATGAATAAATCATGTGCTAAAGTTTACTTTATTTCAAAGACATTGAAAAAGCAGAAAATGTCAGATTTGTGTTTATTTGTACAGTGATAGATTGTTCCCTATGTGCACAAATGTTCATACTGCCGTTCAGAAAATGTAAATAAAATAACAAATCCAAAACAAAAACTTAAAATGTTTCTCTTATCTGTTCTGCTGGTGACAAGTATTGCATTTCCAACTAACTTTTCCGACCTCTAACCTCAAGCAAGCATTTTATGTTCTACCCTTTCTAAGTACATAGGAGTAGTCTTAACAGATCAATGCAAATGAAAATGTTGAGTGCTATATTACTGTATAACATATTTATAATCAATCAATTCTTAATTCTTTCAAATAAGACTTTTTCTTACACATAATTTTTAGATTTTAAGTCTGGCAAAAATTGTCATGCATACTTAGATTCTTTGGCTTTCTAAATCTTTTGTTAGCCTGACACAATCCTTTTGTCCAAATTCATCCTTAGAAAATCAGCCACTAGATTTTCTTATATAGAATATCATTTGTATATGTAATGTACACACTGCATCATAATCATATACTAAGAAATTACTATTCTTTAAATTTCTGCAAAAATGTAATTAAAAGAAGCAAACAATTTTATGTAATACATCTACTTTCTGAACATTTCTACCCTAGGTTGCCTAAGACCTGAGGATGATCAAACAAGAAAATAACCTGCCACAGAAATAAGGCATATTTATTACAAAAACCAATGTTTTTCAATACGGTATATAAAAACAGTGAAGTGCTTGTGTAAGCATAAATGTGAATACTTGATATATTGTCAAATACAGAAATAAAAATGGAAGTGGCATGTAAACAGACATATGACAACTATATAAGGCCTCAGATTTTCAAAAAGTTTTTTAATATTGTCTGGATCTCAATACAGCTTTTTGCTGGTATTTTTCAAATTATGTTGTTTCTATTCTCTTGTTCTTCTTCACAGAAAATTATCCTTATGAAAGTAACAGTGATTTCTACTGTCTTCCTGACCCATGGTTTACTGGCCCAAGAAGATACCTCATCTGCGAATTGTTTAGCAAGCAGTTGAAGAAAAAAACAACCCAAACAACCAAACACTACCATCACCCTCCAGTCTCACTGCCCCACTGCAGCCACTGGAGCATCAATCATTTTCTACCAAGTACTTAGAAGTCAAGGTAGGCAAGACAACCCCTTTCTCAGAAGTGCCAAAATCCTCCTGCACAAGGTATGAAGTGTATGGTTTTGAGCTTTTCTTGAAGGACATCCAATTTCCAGGTGCAATCTAAGACCCATAATTTTTTGCATTACTGCACTAAATTTGCAAGTACAGCTAGTTCACCCCGGATCAAATGCTTTTTCAAAACAATGGATGCCAGCTTGTGATGTCAGTGTTGCTAAGTGCCTGATTACACTAACACCATCATGTGCTGCCAGATCATTTGTCTGAGCTGGCTGTATTAGAACAGCTAGAAGAAATTTAGTATTCAGAACAGTGCTGAATCCGGCACAAGCATTAAAATTAATATTAGTGTTGCAGTTATCGTTGTTTCATTTTGCTTTGGTTTTCACTAACTAGGTTATGTATATGAATATAAGAACACTGGATTAAATGAAAAATTAGAAAATATGATGGTCAGTTATAATCTCAATGTGAAACACCTATGTTGTAATAAATCTGTCTTAAAAGGGTCATTTTATTAATGACTGAAGCCAGACAACTTACAGTGAATAAAAGTGCAGTTCACAAAGGATGAAATTAAATGTATTCATGTTCCATATAACTTTTCTAACCTTTTCAAAAAATATTTTCCTATTCCTGGAAATAATAGTGAATTTTCTATTTAAGTGATCTTATGTTGGAAACTAGGTATTGTTTGAAATGCTAACTTTGTAGAAAATTGATCATGTACTTTTAAAGAGATGGATATTTTTTTTTTTGCCATAGACAAAATTTTTAACGTACAATCAGGGCAGTCAATTATACTAAAGATGGGGCAATCAGTTTTCAAATTAGGAAGCCACTGTTCAGATTTGTTCTGATGATTTAAAGAAAGGATTTCAACGTATTCTCTATGCCACCAGTCCTGCTATGTTGAGTATTGGATTCTGAGGTCTCATTTCGCCCTCCTGGAACTGTTCTCAGTGACATATCTTTGTGACAAAATACAAATTATTAAGATTAAATTTAAGTCATCAGCTCAAAATTCTTTGATGAATTAAGCATGATGCTTTTTTTTTGTTTTGTTTTGTTTCACTTTTATTTTATCTGTCAGATTTTTTTCACCTCTCAGCTAAATGAACATTTTATTACTTATCCAGCCACCACTAAAACTCTCTGAGAGGAACATTCCAGTGCTTTCAGCTTTACCCTGAACATGGAAACATATTCAAATTGATTCTTAGTCAGTATTTGCAAGAAAATGAGCTTCAGCAATTAACACCTGCCTGTCAGATGACTAATACAGAAGAGCTAGCCTGGTGGATCCTCTGGGTGCTAGCTGTAATACAGCTACTGCAAGCAGTGGGTAGAATAGAAGAAATAACAGATTTTTTTTAGTGGAATCATGAAAACATGAAAGCATGATTCAGTCTGTAGAAAAACAAATAGGATTCATCTCATATAACTTCAGACACCTGCAGATAGAACCAATCTTCTTTAATAGTTAGTGTGGAAACCAGGCAATTTGATCAGACCTATTTTATAATTTTTCCTGGAGATGAGAGAATTCATGAGGTAAACATGACTATATTTTTCCACTGGTTCTAAAAGTCTAGACAACCAGCTAAAAAAAATTTCCCAAGTATATTTAGAATCACAGAATAGTTAGAATTGGAAGGGACCTGGATCACCAAGTTTTAACCTCTGCCATGGGCAAGGGACACCTCCCACTAGACCAGGTGGCTCAAAGCCCCATCCAGCCTGACCTTGAACGCTTCAAAGAAAGGGGCATCCAGAACTTCTTTGGGCAACTTGTTCCAGCCGTTCACCAGCCTCACAGTAAAACATTTCTTCCTAATATCTAGTCTAAATCTTCCCTCTTTCAGTTTAAAAACATTACCCTTCATCCTATTGCTACACTCCCTGACAAAGAGTCCCTCTCCAGCTCCCTTGTAGGCTCCCTTCAGGTACTGGAAGGCTGCTATAAGGTGCTCCTCGAGCCTTCTTTTCTCCAGACTGAACAACCCAAACTCTCTCAGCCTGTCCTCATAGGAGAGGTGCTCCAGCCCTCTGAGCATCTTCATGGCCCTCTGCTGGACCCGTTCTAACAAGTTCTTACATCTGCATACTTACATGTACAATTATATCTGCTTGGCTAAATACAATTTCCAGAAACCAAAAGATCATGTTTCAGTGAAGACATTGTAGTGACTCAGGAAATGTGTCCTGTTTTCATGAAAAGTACACTGATTTTCATTGCAAGGATTAGTGTGGGTTGAAATACCATTCTTAAGGACAAGCTAGTATATAATGTTTTATACTATATATTCTGTGACACAATTCAAGACCAGACAGCTGTTGAAGGAAGTCACTGGTTTGGGAGTTATAAGTATACTTCTGATATCATAACTGCCACTTTTTCATTCACACCATCCCAGTCTGTTGCATCTCATTGAATTTGAGCTTATTCTTTATGTGCTGTGATGTTTATTGTCCTAATCGGATAAAAATCACTCAAGCCATAAACCAAGTAAGGTTCTACCTATTACATTTTCGTTAATAATTCTGTTGTATGAGCCATATGGTCAAGTAAAAATTGTTCTTAAGACAAACACAGTAATAATAGTTCAGGTTAAAAAAAAATCAAAGAAGGAAGGAGAATCTTTCAGCAGCATGTGGAAGATTGCAAAGAGTGACTTCTTACACCCGAAACCATTCAGATTAATGAGAAACCAAATTAGGGGCACTAAGATTACTTCTGAATATCACATGGCATAGAAGCTGACTGATGGCTATCACTGTTAGCAAGAGCAACAGCATTGCACAGCCACATCAATGACTACATCTTACATTTAAGAAACTGTTAGGATGTTAATATCTCAGTAGACTCTTCTCCTCTGACCCTGATGCAACATTTATAGCATTCACTCACACTTGCCCTTGAATTCTCTGCCCTTTTTATGCTCTGACCTTTCTGTCTGTGTCTGCATTCATTCTGCCTGATACATCACCTTTTCTTGTTCCCTGTGAATTACACAATCCTTTTTGTCCCTTGTAAATAAAGTTCTCTCAAAATATTTCTCCATTCAGAATCTAACCATTATTACATGGGTCTGTAAGATACATTGGCAGACATCTTATACAGCAGTAGTTCTAAGTTTCTCAGTCATTTTCAAGGAATTTAGCTTGACACTTCCTTAGGGACATATTGCATTGAATTCAGCTTTAGGGTAGATCTGGCAAACTCAATCTAATTAAGGAAGTGTTTGGTGAATATTACTCTTTTTCTTATTTTGGTTAAATTCTAAACTTATTTGTAATTTCTTTTGGTTATTTTTCCTTATAGCTGAGATACAGCAAGTTTTTAAAAATAGGTCTTCTTATTGTTTAAATATTGATGTTCAGGACTTCAAGGATTTCTCCTAGACTGCAGAAGACTATAATATTTATTTCAGAATTCTTGACTGCTAAAGGATTTTGCAGTGCAACTGAGTGTTTCATGAAGAAATTAGAAGCTATTTCATTTGAGTCTTTACAGAATCCAGAAGTTCAACACGAGTTAATGAGCAACACCCAGGAAAGAAACAGTGAAGTCAGCAATAGTTAGCACTGAGTTACTGCTGAATGTTTTAAATTTTAGGAAAGTGTATGTGATGACAACACCACCTATTCCCCCAGAGTTTGATCCTTTAATCTGTGTGTCACTTTGTCTGATACTACTTCCGATACTTTGCGTAATTCCCTTGTAATGAGATGAAAGATATATGCAGAAGGATTATTTATTTTGCTTTTTGTTTCTTCTGTTCTTCTTTCTTCACATAGGAAATGTATTAAGCTGAGAGATACAACACAAAGTACAACTTCCATTTTAGACAAAAAGTCAAAATTACCACATCAGTATGACTTAATTGCTATTCACTTAATTTGCCATACCAAATAAAGAGATGTCATTGTTTTATTTTATTGATACCATTCTTCTTCTATTCTATAGCACCGTTTGCCTGTCATGAACAAATTATTGTTCATATCACTGCAACATTTACACATATTTGTTAAAAGCTAAAATTTTCCAACATCAAATGCTTCAAAAGGCTGCCATAATTTTGCATCTTAATTAATTCTCCTATGATTCTGAAGAAGCTACAAAGGGAACACAAAGGAAGATATTGTTTTAAAATATATTTAATGATAGTTATATTTGAAGTTTTATGGATTTTTTTCTCCTCTTACCAACCTGAAAAAAAAAAAAAAGTGCCAAGCTGTTGAACGGTGAAGTATAAAATAAAACAAAATAAAACATAAAACAATAAGAAATTAATATAAGCATATTTTAGAGTGAAAGTAATTTAATTCATCCTTTTCTACAAGGTGGCTCAGATCTTTACCCACAATAAAACCTGTAAATTGTGGATTGGTTTGCACATTTCTTATTTAACTGTTTTCAAAATCTTTTCTTTTATTTGGATCCTTTTCTTTTTTTTTGCTTTTCATAGAAAATTTTTTCTTGAGCAAAGATGATAGGACATATAATAGACACAAATTTGAAAATTCTGTTCAGGTTTCAGCAATGATAAAATGTGCATAATAGTTTGCAAGTTCAGTGTCAGAAATCAGAAAAGAAAATGCCAAAGTAATGTAAGTGAATCAAAATTTAAGGCAGGAGTCGAATGCATTCTCTGTGGTTCTATTAGTTTTACTTAAAACCTTTACTAACATAAATGTGAGTCATTTAAGTTTCTTTGCAAGTCAGTTCAAAAGACATTAGAATTTTATAGTATTTCATCTAATCTCTGCATCTATTTTTGTTTTCTTTTCCTTTAATATTTTTACAAGAACACTTATCAGACATTTTTTCTGATATTCTGAAGCCTTCTTTGTTTACACTAGCTTTTAAATTGGAAGCCTTTTGAGGAAAGATGCTTAAAAGTATCATAAACGCCAGACTTCTTCTGATAAAAATACATTTCAAGAGAATTTTGGAATTTTACACTATGTACAAAACACATATGTAGGAGTAAAGCCAGGGTGTGATTGGCTCAGAAAATTGGAAAAATTTCACCACTTGACTTTCCAGTTAAACTGGCATTTGCATATCTTGCCAATTGACAGATCCCTTTGTACATTGTGCACAGCTACTTTCATTTCTGTGTTATGGCAGCTGGTGATTATGTTTGAGATAGAAGCACTTCAGTTTGCCTTTTCTGTTCCTGTTGTCAGTATCAACATTTGACATTCTATGCCAGATGAAAAATTCTTGCAGTTTTATGACTGCTTGCTGTATAACAGTTCTACTTGACTAACCTGATCTGCTTCTATGACAAGATGACCTGCTCAGTGGATGAGAAAAAGGCTGCAGATGTGGTCCACCATGACCTTAGTGAAGATTCCAACACCATTTCCCACAGCATTCTCCTGTAGAAACTGGATGCTCATGGCTTGGGTTGGCATGTGTTTCACTGAGTTAAAAACTGGCTCTATGGTTGGTCCCAAAGTGTTGTGGTGAATGTTAAATCCAGTTGGTGGTCAGTCACAAGCGGTGTTCCTCAGGGATCAGGAATGGAGCCGATTCTTTTTTTCCCAAGTAAGAGGTGACATGACAAGAGGAAATGGCCCAAGTTGTTAAGTTGGCAGTGTTAGGCTAATGGTTGGACAGATGATGTTAAAGGTCTCTTCCAACAAAAATGATTCTATGATTCTATGATTTTGTGTTGCTATTCTATAATCACCTGTCCTTGTCCTCCCTTTAATCTGGACCCATAAACTCTCAGTTGGCTCCTCATCCGTCCCCAAGGTGGAGCTCCATACATTCCAGCTGGCCATTGACATAGAGGATAACACCCCTCCTTATCTCCCCTGCCTGTCCTTTCTGAAGAGTCTGTATCCTTCCAGTCCAACACTCCAGTCATAGAAGCCATCTCACCATGCCTCCTTGATGCCAATTAGATCATAGCTCTACAGGTGTGCACACATCTCCAACTCCTCTTGTTCATTGCCCACGTTACATTTGTTTACATAGAGTAATTTAAGTTGGGCCCCCAACTGAGGTAACTTACTAGCTGGAGTGGCTGGTATTCCTTTGTGCTGTAGTCCAGGTGCTCTCCTGTTGATCAATAACCCTTCTCCAGGCTCCAAGCATCTGTTACTGGCATTATACTGGTAGGAGCAAGGTTCATTAGAATTAACTGTGTTGCAGGGTGATAAAATTTTCAGAGAAAGAAAAAATGCTACATCTTGAAAAAAACAGTTAGTCACATGTCTTTAAAAGTACTGGGAGGACATTTTTCATTGTACTTCATCTTTTCTTTGTTTAAATCTCTTTCACCTGTCTGTGACAGGTAAAGAAGGTCTCTCACTCTAAGGGTTTTAGAAATATCACTGCTAATGGGAAAACTGTAAACTGTAACCAAAAATGTTCTGCATGAGACTGAATACAAGAGTGGTTTGTGTTGAAAATACTTTGAATGAGAATTACACCTGGCTATAAATATCTGATAGTGAGGCAACCCCCCACGACCACAGTATTGGATCGTGATTATTAGATGCTTAGCTCTTTACTTTTTCTAGTCAGCCTGGCAATCAACAGTCATGCACAGATTATAATCACATTTTTGAACTGTCTGATCATTTATTTCTGCATACATTTGTTAAAGATGCAACTGGTGTACTGTATATTAGTGATAAAAATATTCCTTCCTGTAGAGAAATGCATTTATTAAACAAGTAAACTATAATTTTATAGTAGAAAGGGTTTAAAATTTTCTCTGGTTAGATTAACAAAGATGCTTACCTGACTTCTGTGGGAAGTAGGGTTATTTCCATGGGAAGTATCAGAGAAGGAGGTACCGATGTTGGCGGAAGTGCTCACTGATCCACTTTCCATCATTTACCAGCAGCTCTGGCAAACTGGGGAGGTCCCAGCTGACTGGCATCTAGCAAATGTGATGCCCACCCACAAGAAGGGCTAGCAGAATGATCTGGGGAACGTCAGGCATGTCAGTCTGACCTTGATGCCTAGGAAGGTCATGGAACAGATCATCCTGAGAGGCATTATAGGGCGCATGAAGGACACCCAGATGCTTAGGCCCAGCCAGCACTGGTTCACAAAAGTCAGGTCCTGCTTGACAAACCTGATCTCCTTCTATGACAAAGTGACCCACTTTGTGGATGAGGGAAAGGCTGTGGATGTTGTTTACCTGGACTTTAGTCAGGCCTTTGATACAATCTCCCACGGTATCCATGTGGAGAAACTGGCTGCCAGTGGCTTGGATGTGAGTATTCTCCACTGGGTTAAAAACTGGCTGGAGGGCTGGGCTGAGAGAGTACTGGTGAATGCAGTTAAATCCAGTTTTCAACTGGTCACAAGTGGACTTCCCCAGGGTTCGATATTGGGGCCAGTTCTCTTTAATGTCTTTATCAATGGTCTGGATGAGGTGACCTAGTGCACCCTTCTATGAATGTTAATAATAGCAGATGAAAATAAAACAGAGATTAAAGAAAAGTTCATTATATTATGAGAAATTCAGATGATGTTAAAATACTGAGTTCTTTTTCTGCTTGTATCTCTTTTCTCTAGCAATTCACAGTACCTTAGCAGAGATTAAAAAAATCAAATATGACATTAATTGATTTTTGTAAGTATTTCTCCATGAGAATGTGAAAAAATGACCACACAGACGTAGAATTAGCTATAGAAATAATATCACATGACTCTTGCTGACATTGAGGAAAATGCGTAAAAAATAAATAAAACAGTATTTCTAGGCTTGACCATTATTCTTGTGGTTATTTTGTTTGTTAGAATGTTAGTATTCTTTTTAGATTAATTCTGTTTATGTGAGAAGCTATGCTTTGTGGTGATATTTTTCTGATCCATGGACCTGTGTTGTGAATTCTGATTTAGGATCCTGTCAGCTAAGTCAATTTGTCGTGGAGGAGTGACTTAGATCACTTAAGGAACCACTGTCAAATGTATTCACAAAGTGGTTTAAATATGGCATTGTAATAATGCAACTTTAAGTTGGATGGCAAGGTTCACTCGATTAATTACTGCATGGAAAATATACAATAGAAAATTGAGATCCACTTGAGTTAGAATTATTCACAGAGAGACCAAAGACAAAAAGGGTAAGGAAGACCTTCCCATTGAGTAGTGAAGTTCAGAATGGACCCCTTTGCTTTCTAAACTCCTTCTCAGAGAGCAGTCAGGGTGCAGCTGGATGCAGACTTAACCTCAGACTTGGTTAATGTTTTATGTCTAAAGCATTATGCATGCAAAAATTATGTAATGTTTCATTAGCATCAATTCAGCATGCATCTGAAGTTACCAAGACAAAACCAAAGTTATCATACTACATGGTTATGCATGGTATCTGTTTATTACCAAAGATCTGCTGTTGGTAAAAGATCTCTCTGCCTTGAGAAACGACCTTGAGAGGCATCTTAGCTCAAGGGGAAATCACTGCCATGCAGCCATGCTGCCTAGCAGGAAGAGGTCAAACACAGCTCACTTAGGCTGTCATGTTTATGGGATGAAGCAGATGGCTTATATTAAAATTGCATGTAATGTAAAAGTTAGGCATGAGACTCCTTGTACCCACAACTTTCTTTGTTCCCTGATAAACAAGTCTTGGAAAAGCTGCCCACTATTCAGGTATTAATCACATGATTGGTGTTCCAAGCTCGTATGCACAGATGCATACTGTGTCACTGTGCTCCTTTGTGCTTTTTCAGAAAACAGATTGAAACTACAGGAGTTCAAGGCCCATCTATGTCTCAGGCTGCTCTGGAGCCTGCACCAAACCACCACTGCTCTAGACAAGCACATCTGTCACAACNTTTTTTTTTTTTTTTTTTACATTTGCCATGTACTTCCAAAACTTCTTTTAATAGCTCGCAATTACCTAATGAGAGATTAAACATTTATGTCTTGCAAATCAATGCAAAAAAAAGTTATACTTCTGATGCAGCTTGTAGGAGCTCTGAGTTGCATATCATAGATTAAATTTCAACTTTATTTATCAATATTTTATTTTAAACAATACTACAGATGCTCAGAGATTTAATGGAGTAAGATTACTTTCTTGAAGTTTTTTTTAAGGTCAACTGATTCAGGT
Organism: Nycticryphes semicollaris; assembly: GCA_013400055.1. Lineage (NCBI taxonomy): Eukaryota > Metazoa > Chordata > Aves > Charadriiformes > Rostratulidae > Nycticryphes > Nycticryphes semicollaris. Next base: position 364,221 of record VXBJ01002456.1, read on the forward strand.
GAACAAAAAATTGCATAAAACACTTATAATTCACTTCTTCAGTTCACANCCTTGAAGAGTAGAAAGTTTCTGTTGTCTTAAATACCTACAGAAATTCCACATTCTTTCTGAGTTTGCACAGTATATGATGATATTCCATAAAAAGATGTAGTTTTATTTAAAAGAGAATGGTGAATTTAACATATTGGGACTAAGTCTTAATGCAAATACAAACAATAATTCACTGCACACTGAGAAAAATAAAAGAAAAACAACAGGAAAAAAACTTCACACATTTTATTGAATTTTATTGTACTGTATATTAATTTAATAGATATAAAATTTTTACTTCTTTTGAAAAAATATATTTCAATAGAAATTTCCAGTAAATCCACATGAGTCAAAATTTCCTTACAAATAATTTTAAGCAGTAATGAGGATTGTGATAATATTTATAACACGGTAATTCAGTTTCAAGTCAGTGAAGCTTACTAATATGACAGCCTGTATAAATAAAACTGGGGTGCAAAAATCAGACAGATTCTTCAGGCATATGCCATAATTGTTTTTTTCTACTCAAACCAAGTCCGTACAGTGCCTGAGTTTAGGTCTACTTATCAGACACTATATTCCTGAAAAAATCGACAGATTGCCACATAATTTATTACTTCTTATTATCATTCTTGTTTCCCTAAGGATTGTACGCATTCAAGACATTTTTAAGAAATCATTTGTAATGGTTTGAGCAATTAGCTTTTTTGTATCTTCAGTTATCTAGAAAGTAAACTTGTCTTAATATTATGATGCTACAACTTACGGAATTGATACATATGCATAGACTGCATCAATCTTTTAAATATAATGATAAATGCTCAAAACATATGAATGAAAATAAAGAAACAAACAGGAATTACACAATCACACTGCGGAGACAGATTTTCTGAGTACTCTTTGGTTTTCTTCATGCTCTTAGTGACCTAAAAACAATGAGAAAAATGAGTTATCTGAGAAGCAGGGAGTCTGAGAAGGTACTCAGAATTGAATTTAGAAGTTTTTGCATTCTGATAAGTATCATGACATTTAGTTTTGAGCAAGCCAATGCACCTTCTTCTTTGAATCTTTGATAGGGGAATAGAACAAAACAAACAAATGAAAAAGACAAATCTACTTTTTTTTTTTTTT